>JAMWET010006756.1:0-45000 GCA_024036415.1 Prochilodus magdalenae
CTATAGTGGCGTCCTGTCTATCGCTAATGCTTTCTCACTGAGTATCAGCAAGTCTGGCCTCAACCTTAGTTGTCCATTCTCTTTAGCCTTTCCAAATCAGTCTTCTTAAGCCCTTTTACCATCTAAAACCCTAGGTCATGCTTCTCTTCATTTAAAACTGCTTCACATCTACTCCACCTCGCTACATGCTCTCTCTCCCTACTCCTCCTCTCTCTCTCTCTCTCTCTCTCCTCTCTCTCTCTCTCTGCCTTCACCCCACCTCCCTTCCCTTCCCCCCTCTTCCACATTTTGGCCTGTTTGTTTGTATGGCAACGTGGCCCGCTCTTTAAGATCGTTACCTCTTTTGCTCCTCCAGCTGGCTGATGGGTTCATTAGACAAGAAAGCCATGCCAGGACTCCACGATGCTCCAGTAAAACCACCAAGGTGGGTGCGCATGCCAGGACATGTGCGATTTTGCAGACCCCTCGCCGCTTCCCTTGGCATCTAGGCTGGCGCTGGGACTAGGCAGAGCAGGATGACCACATGGTATTATGGAGAAGCGGGGGAGGCCAATTTCAGGCGAGCCTTGGACTTGGGGCCCTGCTGCTTTAATGACTTGTTTTGTGCGTTCGGCTCATTCATTAGTTCCTGAATTTACAAGGAGTCCAAAACCAGCCTCTTTGGCACCTAGTCGCCCTGTTTGCCTGGCAAAACCGGAGTGCGGCACTGCGTGGGCACCGGCACTGGGGTGCTCCGTGCAGATCCTACATATCCTTGCGGTACAAAAGAAAATGGCACAGGATGGAAATAGGAAATGAAGTGTAAATGCTGAGAAAGATGGAAGCATGCAAGCCAAACCTCGAGATCACACAGCCTGGAGGCCGTGAGTTGGGACGGGCCTGTTAAAGCCAAAGAGCTTTAGAGACAATGGCAAGGTCCCTCCTTTACCTTAACCACACACCTACACGAGAAGACACACACCACAGTCTGCTTCTCTCGCAGGACAACTTGAGGCATCCTCTTGGCATGTTGAAGCAGAAAGTGTTTTGTTAGACACTGTTAGGAAGATGGGGAATTGCAGCAGGCGAATGTGATAACAGCCAGGGCTGGTCTGAAGGCGAGCCTCCACCTCAGGAGGATACTTCAGTCTGGTTCTCTCCTTTGTTTATCAGAGCTGATAAAAGTCCTGACATTACACTTTTATCTGACATCGTCAAGCCAGCCTGAATCTGGTGTTTTCCAGCTGCTTATGAAATAGCCCCACTGAACCCTTATGAATAGAATCTAAGGCTCCTTTTGGTGATCATAGCAATTTTTAACTTTTGCTTCATGACAGTTGTATTGTTTTAGTGTACTACTGCTAGCCATGTGATAATCTAATGGGTAAGAACAGTATGAATAGATGTGTAATGGCTTGACTACTTCCTTACAGCGTGTAACTGCTCCATTTAAACAATTGAACTGCTGATTAGCTTGTGTTTTTATTAAAGACTCCAGAT
Source organism: Prochilodus magdalenae (assembly GCA_024036415.1). Taxonomy (NCBI): domain Eukaryota; kingdom Metazoa; phylum Chordata; class Actinopteri; order Characiformes; family Prochilodontidae; genus Prochilodus; species Prochilodus magdalenae. The sequence continues at coordinate 1,480 of JAMWET010006756.1, forward strand.
AATTGCTTTGGTGCAGGATATATTCTCAATTTCAGCTACCCCTTTAAGAAGCAACCAAGGCTTTTAAAAGCAAGGCCAACCTTAAAGGCAAAGTGAGGAGCATATTTATACTGAGAGCAAATCAGCAGTTTTGTGTGTTGAATGCTGGTCCTGAATGTCTTCTAATCAAGATAGAAGTGGATCTTCCCACCTATCATTCCAGCCGCTCAGACCAAAACAGACGAGAGTAAATTATGGTTATTATGACCACCTAGTACATAGAGTGCATTTTAATGTCACTGTTAATCACAGTAATAAAGCATATAGTGAAAGGGATTAATAACAGGTTTAATAAAAATTATGTTTTGAGCCATTAATGCCTTTTTCTAGCTTGAACCCTTCAAACCATCTGTAGTAGCCCAGACCAAAGCCCAGCTACTACGGTGTTACTATGATTGCTCGTAGGCTTTCTATTTCACATACAGCTTATACATGGTCCATTACACTGATTTGTGTCCACAGTGGCCTATTGGAAAAAATCAACAGTATGGGAATCGTATTCAAAGTGGAAAGCTATGATTCCTACTTAAGGAAAGTAGTTAGTATACTACTGTTTACTGTGAGCTGTTAAGATGTGTGCTTCTATATATATGCTATATATATATATATACATGGGATTGGACAATGAAAACTGAAGACACCTGTCATTTTAGTGTGGCTGCAAGTCGTTGTGATGTAATCAAGAGCCACTGGTATCCAGGGTAATGTTCAGCATACCACCAAAGAAGGACGAACCTCCACCAGCATCACGTAGTGACCCTGCGGCCACTATCCCCTGCAATAAGAATGGCTTAAAATCCCTTCTGACCACATGGTGCAGGACGCAGTAATATGTCATTCCCAAAGACGAACTGCCTGACGCTGTAGCTTGGCCGCAAAAGGAGCCCTACACCATACGAATAAATGATTGTGGTCTAAAACAGGTGTTTACAGTTTCAGTGTCCAACCCTTGTATCTTACTATATAGATATATATATATTATACATATATATATATATATATATATATATTTTAAGATTCACTATATAGCACCGTTTCTGTCCATCGTTCCACTGTAAGCACAACAGCTTACCCCCAGACTGACAGTAACAGTAGTACACTAATTTAGCCTGATTTTGACATTATGAAAGTACAAGAAAGAAGAATGTGCTGTGTGACATAATCGAGGAACAGCAATGTGGTGTCTGGGAGGCATCACAACAGCCTGATGATAAGTCTAGCACTTCAGAATATTTGGTATTTTGCCCCTAGTTTGACATCAACACAAAACTACAACACAAAACTGTACCACAAACACTTTACCAAAATGCCACAGTGGTATTCACAAAAGCCAGAATATAAACACTGTAGTGAAGGTGAAACTTGTTAACATGTAAATTCTTTATTCTTTATCTTCTTTATCATCCTCTCTTTGAAGGATGGACAGGCTATACTGTATTTCTCACCTCCACAATCGTCTCTTCACTCTTCTCTCTCTTTTTTTGGAACACAAAACTACCAGCATCATATATACGCAGCTGTGATTAATGCTCCTCCCTGATGCCCTATGAACTGATGCCCAAGAGCATGAACGATGATTTTTCAGGCTCAACATGTAGCCAGTCTCCCGACCAAGACGTTACAAAAATGTATGGCACTTTAATGCCAAGGGTGATCGTCACGAAAGACAAAAATACCATGCAGTCTGAAATAGACAAAACAGGAAAAACAGGAAACATGACCAAAACAGTAGGACATCGGCTTTTGTTTTACAAAGAAACCTGCTGGTGTTCCCAGGGACAAATGGTCCAGACTCAGCCCCAGAGACCAGATCCCAAACCACTGAATGTTTTTGAGTTGATTTTGAGATGAGTGAGAAGCAGGAACCAGCGTCTAAGACTCACCTTAGGGAAGGTGTGGGAAAAAACATTACTACAGATTTGTTGCAGAAGAACTGGAAACACTGTCTACCTAAAGGAAAGCAACTTGTAAACAAAGACCACAGGGGCGTAGCAAGCAAATTCCTGGGCCATGTACACTCTCAATGTCAGTGTGGCCACCTATCCATGCACAGATACACGAGGACGGTAGCAAAAAAAAAATGGGCCCCTCTCCCTACTCAGGCCCTGGGTAGTCAGGTCCACTTTTCCCCCCACTACCACTACCACGCCCATGCAAAGACATAATAAAGAGTGTCATATAAATACTGTAACAAGAGTGGACACCCTAACACAAACAAAATATATATTAGTATGTGAAATAGTCAATATGTTTTCCATCCACTGCATGTTTTAATGTAAATTGCTGGTTAGTTTTAATTAGCAACAACAGCCCAGCCTAGCTTCTTATTTACATTTATGGCATTTAGCTGACGCTTTTATCCAGAGCGACTTACATGGTTAATCATATTACAGGTAGGTCAGTGTAGTGTTAGGAGTCTTGCCCAAGGACTCTTATTGGTGTAGCACAGCATAGTCACCTAGGCCGGGATTTGAACCCCAGTCTCCCACGTGAGGTGGTGGCTCCCTGACGGGCAGTGGTGTTATCTGCTGAGCTACACCAACCATATCCTGGAAACTTGACATTATGTTGCGAATCTAAACAGCCAATAGTAAGTTTTCCATCCAACCCGTATACAACAAAGTTTTGTTTTCATCCACTTTTCCTGAAGTTGACATATAGGTTTAAGTTTATTTGTTTATTGGTGAGGCTTAGGTTATTAAATATACAAAATATACACAAAATACAGGATATACGGCTGAGTTTCATACTCAAAATGGCAAATGAAATAAATGAAGAGTGGTCTCTGACTTCTACACAGCACTATTAAATATTTCAGTGGTCAATATTTAGTATTTCTGGCACAAAGTGGGGAAAGACTTAGATACACGGGCCTGAGTGAGAGTTTGCTGTGTGCCTGTGTTTCAGGTACATCAGTGGGCTGTAATGAGCAGCACTAAACTAATGAACCTGCTCAGCGAAAGTGACCATAAACATAACGATGCTCATACGCATAAACTCTAAAACCAGATACCAGAACCCTGCTGCTAGGCTGATCGCAATTATCACTCTCCCTCTCTCTCGCTCCCTCTCGCACACAACCACAACCCCACTGGTACAATAAACCAGGCTTTCTTTGATTCTCCTTTCTTCAGGTCTTTTATTCAGCCACAGGAGTCTTCTCCACACCTCCTGGTCTTTCAGGGTCCGCGACCCTCCTTGCAGTGGTCCTCAGGTGCCGGCTTCAGCTGAGTGGGGAGAACGAGAGATAAAAGAGAAAGAGAGAGAAAATAGATGGATGAGATGCAGAGAGGAAGTTTAAGGTGATGGTTATCGCGAGCAGAAACTTGAAGATAGAGGCAGGAGCGGATTGGAAGTCGAGAGCAAGAAAAGAGAAGCAAGGTTGTGACAAAGAGGGAGACGGAGAATCTTGGACAAACAAATCAGATTCAGCCAGGTTCATTTCAACACACAGGAAATCGGCTCACAAAAACCGCCTCACGCTGTGTATGTACATATTTGGAGCGCTGCCATCATCAAGCAGACAAACAGCATTCATACCATTTCAGACAGATCAACAGGAAAGGGTTTTAACCTCAGTTGTTACTCAATCTGTTCACATATCTGTTCCTCCGTCCGTACAGGTGCAAGCCGTCTGCAAAGCGATTTGGAGGTCGCTGGCCAAGTGATGTTGGCATTGTTTCACTGTTAAACAGTGGTTTCGTTGGTCCAACCTAAAAGAATGACTCTAATTTGTTCCAAGCAAGTAAATTAGGTTTATTCAGCCTAAAAGGAAGGAGTCTGTACGTAGCCGATTCTTCCAGTCAAAGTGTCTGGAGTAAAAACTGATTGAATTGTCTTGTCAACAAAATTAAAGTCTTTTTCTTTTTGGTAAAATAAAATGAATAAAGTATCTTATACACAACAAGCTTTTAACACCCAGTTGCTTTTGATTTACTGATTTTAACATACTCGAAAATAAAGATACAGGTCTGTGCAAAACATTAAAGGCACCATTATGTTTAATGTTTTGTACAAAAAAAAAAGGCATTTGGTTTATTAAACCTAAAACAAAAATGCAAACATAATTGAAGTAATATGTTTTAGTGTTGCAGTTTGCTTACAGGGCAGTAATGAGGAATCTGAAAACTTAAATTATTGGTAGCAAAATAAATTTTACATCAATGAAAGGATAGAAATTACGAGAATATACAGTGCATTGTTTGGGTTCCCAGAATGTTCTTTGTAAAGGTAGGGGAACGTTCATCTTAGGTGTCGGTAACATCCATCAAACATTTAAGGAATGTTAATTCCTCTTATATTATAATGTAACACAATCAGTGGCGCAACAACATCTTCAGAACGTCCATCTTCAGAACATCCTCTGAGTGCTGCAATCGCCATGTCTTAGTTAACCTGTAAGTGTATAGCAACATTATCGGAAATTAGAAACATCTTTTAAAGCTTCTCTCTAAACCTTTATTAGAACGAGTACAGCCAGTTTATTTATTTTGCGATCCAAACCAGCCAGTAAAGCTGCTTAGGCCTGCAGAGTAAGGTCTTCTAAATGTTGAAGATGGTAAAATAGAAGCAAAAAAAAAAAAGCTTTCTTTAAAGACTATATTCCCTCATAACACCTTCCAGTGTACCTCTCTGGCATAAACTGATTTTATAAAATCTAAAAAAAAAAGATCATAAAACAATCAGTCAGGCATCAGCGGTGCATACATAGACATTTCATGTAATAGCACTCTGTGGATGGAGCTTTTGAGAGGGCATTAAACTCCTCAGATGTTCCTGGTTCCCATCAGCAGCACTAGTGAACATATTCTCTCTTGAATTAGAAACTCTCCGCAGAACCGTTTCATTTTAGAGAATCCCTCTTTAAGTTTCAGTCACTCTCCATTTTTTCAGGCTGCGGTCTCCGAGTCTTTATTACGGTTGATATGAATTACCCAACCGGTTTGGTGCGTTGTATTCGAGCAAAGCAGAGCAGAAGGGGAGAGGAGAAGAGAGGATGAAGGGAATTGAGAGGAGACAATAAAAGAAGAGAAGAGAGTGAGAAAGAGAGAAGAGGAAAAAGCGAGAGATGAAGAGGAGGAGAGGAGAAGAGAATGAGAGTGAAAGAAGAGAGAGAGGAGGGGCAGGAGGCGGGCGCTTTGTCCCTCTCTCCCCCCTTCTTTCTCCCCCCTCCCCCCCCCTCCTGCGTGTGTTTACCCCTAGGGACTGCCCCGGCCTGGCTCGGCCTGTACGCCATCTGCTGCATAAATGTAACGGGATGGAACCCCAATCCTTCATTTACACTCTCTGCCTGTCATCTGAGTGATGTGTGCCGCTCACTTTAGTGTGCATTTTGCTGTGTTTTCTTGACTGAATATCGTCTTAACAGACCTCAAATCTACCCAAAAACACAGAGCAGGGCAGATTTTGAAGACGTTGAAAATGAGTTTTTGAGCGTTGTTGAACTGATATAAATCAGGGACTTCCTTGTGTCTTCTAAAGTGGGGGTTTGCCTCGCTTTTGTGTAAATCTGTAAATCTTAAACCTTGTTAAACTGCTTGTTAGCACATGCTAGTAATGCGAGAAGGGAGGTTGTATCTATCATCCCAGTAATTCTGGGTGAACTAAGTCCATTAGCCGCAACTTGTATGTTGGTGTAACTGCCTATAAAACATGAGATGGCAATCTGGGATGGCAGTATGTTGATGGCAGTATGCGGTTGAACCTTCAGCGTTTTTCAACTAAACACAGGAGTGGTTTTACCTGAGGACCGGTGTGTTGTAACCGAGGACCAGTGTGTTGTACCTGAGGACCGGTGTGTTGTACCTGAGGACCGGTGTGTTGTACCTGAGGACCGGTCTGTTTACCTGAGGACCGGTGTGTTGTACCTGAGGACCGGTCTGTTTACCTGAGGACCGGTGTGTTGTACCCGAGGACCGGTGTGCTGTACCCGAGGACCGGTGTGCTGTACCTGAGGACCGGTGTGCTGTACCCGAGGACCGGTGTGCTGTACCCGAGGACCGGTGTGCTGTACCCGAGGACCTGTGTGTTGTACCTGAGGACCTGTGTGTTGTACCCGAGGACGGGTGTGCTGTACCTGAGGACCGGTGTGTTTACCTGAGGACAGTCTTTTATGTAATGGCCCTTGTTGAAGCACAGGTGGCACAGGTAGTTGGGTGGTGGCCTTTTGCTGGGTTTCCGGGGTTCAGAGGTCAGCGAGAGTTCACAGAAGTGGTCAGTCAGCAAGCTCAGTCCTTCCGCGATGTTGCTGATGGAGCCGCAGGGAGACGGATCGTCATAGTGACCAACACTCTGTGAAGAAAAGCTACATGTCAGAGTCTTCATCGAGCCAACTCGCTCAAATGAGAGGACAGTTCACCTGATTTGGTGAACTTTAACCCCACAAATTCACCTGCCTCACAGGTACCAGCCAACAGAACACAATACTGTCCAGAACTGGACCTCAGTCAACACAACATCACTCACGGTTGCTGTGGCTCACCCATCGACTACACTATCTCCGGGCAGACCCCTGAGCACAAATTCAATGTTGGTCTGACCCACACTCGTCTGTTTGTCCTTTTCCCTCTTCCCCTCTTTCCTCCCACAGAGTCCTATTCATGGAGAACCAACCGGTTCCTGTAACCTACAGCCACCAAACTGCAGGGACTCACTCAGGGCAGATCCCCAAACTCGAATCCACAGCCGTGCTGACCCACACTCCTCTACAAGTCGTTAATTCATCCCTCGTTCCTCCCATTCATATTTAGCAGCACCTTAGCAGTCGGCTAGGTCAGTTAAGCTGCCCAATCACTCTTCACTTCATATGTGACCATATGGACAGTGTTCCCCACGATGTTCTGCCTTCTGTCGGGGTCTTCAGGCTTCTGATTGGCTGGCTCGTGATTCCTCTGATTGGGTCCATCCATCTTGTTGCCATCCTCTTCCTTGGGATCTGTTGGAGCGCTTGGAGCCGGAAGTGTCCACACCAGAGTTAACCTTAACAAGCGGATAGTAAAGTCTTTGTAATTTGTCCACGTCAGTCAGTCCTCACGGTCTGTGTTGGGTATGGTACTGATTTTATGGATTTAGATGGGACCCTTAGAGCCCTCGGCCTCTTGTACCCCTGAGATCCCACCAGTAGGTCAAAGCCCCTCTGGCTATAAGGCTCTCACAGTGACCGTCTCTGGTGTTTACATGCAGGCTGAGGCTCTATACCCGCTTCTTCCTGACACAATGCCACGGATTGTGCTCTCTCTCACCCGCGGAGAGACAAACGAGTGACAAAGCCGCACTGTCTTCCTGAGGAAGGGACGCGCTTCCCTCCATCCCGGACAGCGCCGCGCTTCTGCAGCCGCAAATAAAGACCGCAGTATAACGGAGGGTGGAAACCAGCATGATCCGTCAGAGCGCCGCTTCACTGCGGAACCGTGTCGAGTCAAAGCCTCTGAAGGAGCTCGGGACATCTGCGCAAGTCCTTAATCCATACAGACGCCGTATGAGCCTGTTCAGTCGATTACGGAGTCCAGACGGGACGGAGCGCGTGTATACTGGCCGGTGAAAGCTTTAGGGTGGTAGAAGGTGGTGTGGGTTTACTGTGCCTCAGCATTCTTTCTGCTGGCTCTACATCACATCTGAAATCAGCCTGGACGAGCCAATCAGAGCGCGGCTGAGCCTAAAAGGGATTCAGGAGTTAACACACAGTAACGGCCCCAGCCGCCCCCCGCCTCCGCCCTACCCCCAAACCTGCAGGCCAGCCGTCTGAGCAGGGCGTTCAGCCACAGGGCGAAGGTGTGCTCAGGCCAGGTCTGTTTATACCTCACACTACCGCACTTTAGAGATCCGGATCGTATCGGGATAAACTCGGGCCGGGTTCCAGTTCACATCGTACTCCACATGTGCTCCACAGTTTCCACAGACTGACCACAAAACGTACAGTGGAGAAAGAAAGAGAGAGAGAGAGAGAGAGAGAGAGAGAGAGAGAGAGAGAGAGAGAGAGAGAGAGAGAGAGAGAGGGAGCGAGGGGGAGAGAGAGAGAGAGAGAGAGAGAGAGAGAGAGAGAGAGAGAGAGAGAGAGAGGGAGGGAGCGAGGGGGAGAGAGAGAGAGAGAGAGAGAGAGACAGAGAGAGAGAGACAGAAAACGGGAGGGTTAGAGAGAGAGCAGAGAGAATTTAGAGAGGGAGAGATAGAAAGAAAGTGAGAGGAGAAGACGAGAGAACAGAGAGAGACAGAAGAAGTGGGGGAGAGAGAGAAAGAAAGAAGTAAACAAAAAGAATACACAAGTGGGGGAAAGCAAAAGGAAGGAGGGAGACAGAGAAAGAGAGGGAGGAAGAGGGAGCACAGGGAGAGAAAGGCAGAGAATGGGGCAGAAAAGAGGACGAGAGAACAGAGAGAGAGAAAGAGAGAGGGAGGGAGAAAGAGAGGGAATAGAGAAGAGGGGTGAGGGAGGGAAAGGGGAGAGAGACAGAGAGAGAGAGAGAAGGACACAAAGAAGACAAACGTGGGGGAAAGACAAAAGGAAGGAGGGAGAAAGAGGGAGAAGGAGAAGAGAGGAAGACGTGAGAGAATGACAGAATGAGATAAAGGAGAGGAATAAGAGAAAGAGAAAAAAGGACGGCACCACTGCAGTCTTTGGTGACGGTGACGTGGTGTTAAGGACAGTCGTGGTAACGGTCTGTGTGCATGTAGTCCTGCGTGGTGCAGCCGTCTGCCGATGGTGCTGCACTAACAGGATGACTGATGGAGGACACCACTGCTCGCTGGAGGTCTGTAATGGTGGTGTTGGGTCAGTCAGGTACAGAGATAAGACCCGCCCTTGGTTACCTCATATGTGCGGTCGAGTGTGAAACCTGAATCATTAGCACGTCTCACCATGTCGAACCCACACACCGAGTTTATACAGTCTCACTGGTCCAGTTCAGCTGCCCTGGGTACTGTGTATGGTGACGTTCCGGAGACATTACCGGGCCTCGCCCGTATCGCCAGTCGTATACCATCCTCGATCACTTTCGCAGAACGCCGGGCTGAAGCCGGAGTGATCGGCGGAGAGGTCCGGCCTTTAAACGGGGCAGAGCTACAAAAAGCTTTACGAGGCTCCACAGTCTGTACTTTCCTCCACAGCTCTGGAGCAGTCTAAATGTAAACCTGTAACTACATCGGTACTGGAGCGGGTTCATAATGAGGCCCGGCGCGTTCTGCTCTGACTCCAGCCTGTTATAGAAACATCACTGCACGCTAACATTACCGCACACTGCTGTGTAAGACCTCCACACCGGGGACTGGAGGGTGCTCAGGGCACTGGTTCGTCCATCACTGCATGTAGTTTCTTCCTCCAGCAGATACGGACCCGAAGAGAACTCCCCGAGAGTGTGGAGCAGAACCACTGGAGTGTGTGGAGATGTTCAGTATCTCTAGCAGGCGTGACCAGAGACCAGGCGGAAGTAGGTTAGCATAGATAAATCAGCAGCAATGTCCTGAAGCCCATCAATACTTCTATAACAGTGACTCATTTTTAAAACCTTGACTTATTATTTAAGTCACTAAGTGACTAAGTATTGACTTATTGACTCTAAAACTGACTCTAAAATGACTTGATGCAACAAATGAATGAGTAATTTCCCTAAAATATAATTTCCCAAAATATTGACCCATTTTTTAAAACATTCACTTACTATATAGAAGTAATGTTTAGTTTTCTTGAAATTCTGGCTAATTTCAAAATTCTAAGTTAAAAATAAAAGTTTAAATGTGAGATCCCTTTAAAGTTTTGAATTCCTGTGTTGAAATAAAAATACTTAAACTCTTTGACTGGCAACATAATGATTTGGTAAGAATTAGAAATAAATGACTTGTATGCAAAAAATTCAAATTTTTGAATTTTGTCAAAAAAGTTAGATATTTTCTAGAATTTTTGACCTTGCCTCGTAAAGCAATGCACAATTTTCTCAAAATGTTACTTGGGTAGGAATAACTACTTTTACCTAATTAATAATGACTCCTAAATAAATAATAATAATTCCTTTTATTACTGTTCATTTCTTTTATTTTTAAAACTTAGTATGTTGTTTTATGTTTAACATTACCCATTATGAATTCTCAGTGTGCTGAAAAAATAATTTGTTTTCCTGAAATTTGGCTTAATATTTCAAATGGCTCGTTTGCTCAAAACACTGACTTCCTACAATGCCAAAATAATGATGTTCTCTTGTACCGTGCCGAGGTATGGACTTGTTTACTCTAAATTGGGCTTTGTGTACAAAAATAATCAATAATAATTTAAAATAATTAATAATAATTAAAATAAAACAAATTATTTCAAAATAGCGTGTCAGCATGACTTATGTCAAAGTAACGACTTACTATGTTGAAATAAGCATTAGTTTTCCTAAAATACTAAATATTTTTAAAAAAATAGAGTTAGGTTTGATTTCCTACCTGCTGAGTTAACTGCCCCAAATCTATGATGGTTTGGCAACATAATAATTTGTTAAATTTTAAATGTTAAAATAATTACTTATTTTATAAAATACTAACTTATGCCAAAGGAATGCCTTATTTCCTCAAAAGTTTCTTTTAAATGTAATTAATATTACTTAAATTACTACATTATTACTTTAAAATCATTAGTTTTAAAACTTGGACTGATTCTGTAGAAATAATAATGTTTTCCTGAAAATTTGACTTAATATTTCAAACGACTCATTTGGAACATTAACTTACTATGTCAAAATAATCTGTTTATACTGACGTATTTATCCTGAATCTGAATCAGTATGGTGACATTACTGATTTGTTTTCTTAAAAATTTTACTCACTACTTCAGTGATGACTTATTTTCTCAAAATATTGACTTATTATGTCGTAATTTTAAAGAATACTAACTTTGTTGTTCAAGTTACTAATCCAAATTAGTTATTACTTCAGTAAGTCATCATTATCATTTAGGAAATGCTGGATACCTGCAGTCACTAAAAGCTAAAGCTAAAGCTAATCAACTAAACAAAAACTCAAGCTACACGCTTAAAATGGTTCTTCTAGGGTTCTTTAGTTAATAACAATGGTTCTATACAGAACCATGGAAGCTCACTAACAGCTGAAATGGTTCTTCTAGGGTTCTTTAGTAATGAAGATGGTTCTATACAGAACCATGAAACCTCAATGACATGCTGAAATGGTTCTTCTAGGGTTCTTTAGTATTAACTATGGTTCTATACAGAACCATGGATGCTCAATGACATGCTGAAATGGTTCATCTAGGGTTCTTTAGTAATGACGATGTTTCTATACAGAACCACGAAAGCTCAATGACATGCTGAAATGGTTCTTTTAGGGTTCTTTAGTAATGAAGATGGTTCTATACAGAACCACAAAACCTCAATGACATGCTGAAATGGTTCTTCTAGGGTTCTTTAGTAATGACGCTGGTTCTATACAGAACCATGGAAGCTCAATGACATGCTGAAATGGTTCTTCTAGGGTTCTTTAGTAATGACGATGGTTCTAAACAGAACCATGGAAGCTCAATGACATGCTGAAATGGTTCTCCTACGGTTCTTTAGTAATGACGATGGTTCTATACAGAACCATGGAAGCTCAATGACATGCTGAAATGGTTCTTCTAGGGTTCTTTAGTAATGATGATGGTTCTATACAGAACCATGAAACCTCAATGACATGCTGAAATGGTTCTTCTAGGGTTCTTTAGTAATGATGATGGTTCTATACAGAACCATGAAAGCTCAATGACATGCTGAAATGGTTCTTCTAGGGTTCTTTAGTCATGACGATGGTTCTATACAGAACCATGGAAGCTCAATGACATGATGAAATTGTTCTTCTAGGGTTCTTTAGTAATGACGATGGTTCTATACAGAACCATGAAAGCTCAATGACATGCTGAAATGGTTCTTCAGTTTAAAATAGGTTTTATCTAGCACCAAAAGGGTTCTTTGTATAGCTAAAGTATTATGCTACATGCAAGTATTAACACATTCTCCATCAATCTAAAAAAACGTTTCAGCATTTAAGCATGCAGATGGTTCTCTAGGTGCTCATGGGTCTTTACAGAACCATGGTTCTATACAGAGCCACTGTGTTTACTAAAGAACCCTTGAAGAACCAGGTGCCAACGGGAAAGACTGAACTAACTCAAAGCTAACTCGCGCGCCTTAGTTCTGAAGTATCTAGAACCTTGAGTAGTATCTGAACCCAAAGCCACGGCAGAGCGAGCTGCCTGTCTGGGCAACATGATGAGGATGGTGACCGGGATGTGGAGCTCCTCACCTCCACGCGCTGGAGCTGCAGCAGGCTGCTGAGGGAGCCGGACCTGAGCGCGGAGCTCCACTCGGGTCTGAAGGCGTCGAAGGCGCTGCTGGGCGAGTCCTGCAGAGACAGGCAGACCCAGTTCAGCAGCTGGCCCGGAGGGTACACCGCGGCGGAGGCGTCCACAGCCGACATCACACTCATCCTCGCGGTATCCCCCTCCTCTCACCATCCGCGCGAGAGCCGGGGCTCCGTCCGGCTCGCTGGACTCACTCTCTCACTCTTCCTCTCTCTTTAGAGGAGCGCGAGCGGAGTTCGCGCGCTCTCGGTGTGCGTGTGTGTGTGTGTCAGTGCGCGCGTCACAGGGCGGAGAGACGCAGGGGCTGCGCTTCAGTGTGCGCGCGCCTGTCTCCTGACAGGAGCGCTCGGGCTGCTGGCTTCCCTGTTACAACAACCAGCACGTGCTGTGCATTGGATGCTGGAAGTATGAACATACTGGGCGACCAGTTAAACCAGCACAAACCGGGCTAGACCAGTACAGAGCTTAGAGGGTCAGGCTTCCATGCAACTTCCTGCATGCCACAAGTGGCAGGCAACTTCAGTTGTTCTAGTGTACAGGTGGAGCTATCTTCCTGTGTACTGGAGAGACCCGGATGGTGTTCTACTCCAGTCAGAGGTTCTAGAGTACAGGTGGAGCTATCTTCATGGTGTACTGTATCCCATCATGCACCGCGGCCTCGCCAGCACTCAGCCTGCTTCAGCCAGAGAACATGGCGGCGGCTAACACTGGGGTGCTAAACGCAGCCCACCCCGAGTATAACTGTGGGTGTAGTGATTGTAGTGGGTGGTGTTCATCAGAATGAGCCTCAGAAAGTTAAATATACAGGTCTGAAGATTAATAAAAGATGAACTCGCTTTAGAGTGAACTAGCCGAGGGGAGCTAACAGCTAGGCTAACCGTATCTCAGGTGAACTGAGCAGCGTTTGCAGCAGCTAGCTCTAAACAGTGGATACAGTAATAACAGCTCCGAGTATAACTGTGGGTGTAGTGATTGTAGTGGGGTGTGTGTTCATCAGAATGAGCCTCAGAAAGTTAAATATACAGGTCTGAAAGATTAATAAAAGATGAACTCGCTTTAGAGGGTCAGTTTCAGAGTGAAGTAGCCGAGGGGAGCTAACAGCTAGGCTAACCGTATCTCAGGGGAACTGAGCAGCGTTAGCAGCAGCTAGCTCTAAACAGTGGATACAGTAACAGCTCTGAGGTAAATGTGAGGTAACTGGTTATGTGACTGTATTAGTATACTACACTATAGGTCAGAACTTGTTACTGTACTGTACACCACACACAGGGGGCGTATACAGTGTGCGGTACATACTACTGTAGTGTACAGTGTGCGGTATAGTAGTGCCGCTTTGAATACAGTCATTGATTCAGCACCGTGCCCTTCTGTCTCCGCTGCCATCCGGAATCTGGAATCGACTCCTGCCGCTGGAATGGATGGGTTCCTTGACTCCGTTACTCTCTTGCTTTACACTCGCCACTGTTTTAATGTCCCTTTTCATCGCCTACGATGAAGAATCATGGAATCGACACAGCCGACTCTCATATTTGGACTCTTATAGTCATTGGCCAAAACTCGACTCGAAGAATCGACTCTTTTGAAATCGACTCTTCATCACAGGTCCCGCTCTCAACCGCAGGCGGGCTGAATGGAGTCAGCGGCAGCTCCACTCAGGTACAGTTTAGTCTTCTCTCTGTTGAGCTGAGTTATTTGACAGTTTTTAAGGTCTCTGTGACTTTATAGAGTAAGTAGTCGTTGTGACCTTTGAGGACAGGAGTGATACATGGCGGCGGGTAAACACAGTGGTGTCATTTAAGTTTAGTTTTTCCTAACTGTGTGTTTTAGTACTAACGAGCTCTGAGAATTAGATAGCTTCCACAACCAGGGTCGTGCTTTACTACACGGGATGCCAATGAAGACGCATACACACTGAGCCAAATTCGATTGGCCTGTGACTCCAATGACGTATTTCGGACAGTCACTTCTCACTTTTAGATCCATATTCATAACGTCAAGGCCGTGTCTGTAGTAATTCAGGTCGTATGTGTAAATGTTTACAGTTTTAGGGTATATGTGTGGATGAGGATGCACCGGTCTTACTCTACGGAAGATAAAGGTGACCAGGATCAATAACTGATGATAAATTTAGACTGATATGATCGATATTTATTGAGCTACACATACAGAAGTCTGTCTCTCAGTATGGCGTCTGGCCGCCGTGTTCGCTAACCCAACACGCCAGACGTCTCGGTATGGAGCTGTAGAGGTTCCTAATGGAGTCCTGTGATAATTCATCCCACGCAGCTTGAACATCCTCACACAGTTCCTGCAGATGGTGCGGTAGGGGTGGAGGTAAAGGGGCACCAGGTCTTTTGGACGAGTCACTACAAACCATTCATCTTTGTGCTGACCACGGTGCCTCCACACATGGATTCGTTGGGCGTCTCCACCAAAACTAAAGCGGGACTCGTCACTGAAGATGACCTTTTCGAAGGAGCATATGTTGCTTTAGGATCTTAATGTACTTTTCTGTCTGATGCTGCATCACAGAAGTGTAAATGACCTTTGCCCTATTGCACCAACGGCACGGACACCCTGCACTTGTTGCTGATGACAGTCAGGACGGTCCTCTTCGTTTCTGGGCCAGAGAGCACACCGTCCATTTCTTCCAAAAAAGTATAATGTGTCAGTATATGGAGAACAGTCACTGGAGCGTCGCCCGCGGTACCTCTTCCCTGTTCAGTGAAAACAGCTGCATGTCACCGGCTGTGCGCCAACATCTCCAGGCACATCATCAGAACTATCACAGCCTTCTACAGTATATGGACCATTCTGCTGAATTAGCTCAAACGGCGCTCCTACAGTAACTGATATACACTGTTTCACGTTTTCACATCACTCCCGAAACGCCACAGAGAAATTCCAGGTGGCGTAGACACCTGCCTACCCTCGGTACAAGTCCTGGTGAGAAGTACACTGTTCTGACGTTACCGTACCGCAAAGTCAAAAAGATCAGCGTTAAACATTAAGAACAGTCACTACTGTAACAGTTTTGTTTGTAGGCGTGGCTTTACTTTAGCCGCACCACTTTACTGTAGAGCAGGAAGTAAGACTGCATCCCCGTCCCTCATGGCCGCATGGTGAGCAGGGAGCGCTGTTCTGAAGTAAATGTGTCCTAAAGCCAGTCACAACAGGGATACAGAGTTTACTCTGTAGGCGGGGCTTTACTTTAGCCACGCCTCTTAACTGCAGAGCAGGAAGTAAGACTGCATCCCCGTCCCCCATGGCCGCATGGTGAGCAGGGAGCGCTGTTCTGAAGTAAATGTGTCCTAAAGTCTATCACCACCGAAACACAGATTTTAGTCTGTAGGCCGGGCTTTACTGTAGCCACGCCCCTTTATAGAGATGGAAGTGGGACTGCATCACTGTCCCTCATGGCCGCATGGTGAGCAATCTGATCTCATTGTTTTGAAAATCAATGTGGAACTTAAGAAGAGTCACCTCTGAAACACAGATTTTAGGCCGTAGGCGGGGCTTTACTTTAGCCACGCCCCTTCATTGTTGAGCAGGAAGTAAGACTGCAGCCACGTCCCCCATGGCTGCATGGTGATTAGGTAGCGCTGTTCTGAAGTAAATGTGTCCAAAAGTCTATCACCACTGAAACACAGATTTTAGGCTGTAGGCGGGACTTTACTTTAGCCACGCCCCTTCATTGTTGAGCAGGAAGTAAGACTGCAGCCACGTCCCCCATGGCCACATGGTGATCAGGTAGCGCTGTTCTGAAGTAAATGTGCCCTATAGCTGGTCACCATGAAACAGATTTTTGTTTGTAGGCGGGACTTTACTTTAGCCACGCCCCTTCGTTGTAGAGCAGGAAGTAAGACTGCATCCCTGTCCACCATGGCCAAATGGTGAGGAGTTAGCACTGTTCTGTAGTCACCAGGTACCAAAGCCTCACGCTCGGCCATGTATGTGACGTAACCAGGGACGGGCCTTATCGCTGTACCTGACTGACCATATAAGGTCATCCTGTTGGCTGTGCTTTCTATTCTGACTCATGTTGTTGTGTTGATAGCATCCTTTGCGTGTGAAGTACTGTATGTGTCAGAGAAGAGTCCGAAAGCAATTCCAGCGGTTGGAGAGGGGTTACATCGTGAGGGCTCCGGAAAGCGGGCTTGTCTTTCTGAGGTGTTGCAAGCCATACCTGTCATGTGGATGGTTCCATAGCACGCTGTTGGCAGCAGCGAATAGAACAAGGCGAGCATCAGCGACATGAAGTACCTGAGACACCTGCACGAACCACCGGGAGCGAGAACCGGCCCATTGTCCGTCATGCACGGAGTGACCTACATGTAACAAACCCGTGTGTGGAGGCACCGTGGTCCGCACCAAGATGAACGGTTTGCTGCCACATGTCCGGAAGGCCTGGTGTCCCTCCACCTCCACCCCTACCGCACCATCTGCAGGAACTGTGTGAGGATGTTCAAGCTGCATGGGATGGATTATCACAGGACACCATTAGGAACCTCTACAGCTCCATACCGAGACGTCTGTTCTGTAACGGTATGGATGCATGTGCCCAGGCCCGGAAGGGGGTTGTGGGTAATGCACAGAACACAAGAAGCAGTCAGTCATGTACAACCCAGAGTACAGACTTCAGACTCGTGGCAGCTGGCGTGGTGATGACAGGGGGCTCATGGGGCCCCCGTTTGTACAGATGAAGAACAGTCACGGTGGCTGCAGTGACAGCAGCAGGAAAGCCCTGAGCAGTGTGAGGTTCACTAGGAGCCAGGGTGGCTGAGGGGGTGAATTCTGGAGTTTGGATCTGGCTTATTACCCTTTAGCTACGTTAGCCTTGTAGCCCCAGTGCTAACAGTAACAGACCTGCCTTCAGACACCACAATGTGCCTTCTTGTCATGTCTTTCTTTCTAGGTTATATCTATCTATCTATCTATCTATCTATCTATCTATCTATCTATCTACCTGTCTATCTGTCTATCTGTCTGTCTGTCTGTCTGTCTGACTGACTTTCTACCGTTATCATGATGAATTGTAAATTATTATTATTATTATTATTATTATTATTATTATATGGAACTGCATGTTCTGTTTTATCTGTTAAATCTAATAAAGAGAATCTCAAGAGCAAATGTTCACACTGCCACCTGCTGGTGAACTGAAGCACCACTACAGTCCAATATACTGCTCTGGCAGTGAGAGCTCCTCTCATTTGAAAAGCAATGGTGTAAATGTGGCCTGCTGGACTTTATAATAATATTTATAAAGACCAGTATAACAACAACAACAATAATAATAATATAACACTACCAATAATAATAATAATGACAATAATAATAATGACAATAATAATAATAACACTTAAAATAATAATAATATAACACAGAACTGATTAACACACACAGTACTGAACACAGCTTTATCTGGGTGTTAAGTGAACGTACCTGTGAAAACTAATCCACCTGATGCTTTGTTTAGTCCCACCAGTAGCAGCTGATATAGGAGATGAAGATGAAGATACGAAGATATGAGGTGATGGAGATACAAGGTGATGGAGATACGAGGTGATGGAGTTATGACATGGAGATGCCAGGGGATGAAGGTGAGAGGAGATACTGTTACTCTCCATAGTACTGTTAAGTACATTTTCAGGTACATACTTTAGTACTGTTACTCCAGTGGAGGACTAAAGGGAGGAACTGACCCTGACCCTGGAGGAGGAGTTTACCCTGGGGTTCTGTACAGTAACCTGTTGTCTTTACACAGGAACCCTTAGGAACCCTTGAAGAACCCTGGATTATCAGTGTGTACTAACGTACCCTACTCCATAGCTCTATAACGGACTGAGTGGGTAATAGAAGTGTGGAGTGAACCTTTGGAGCTGCTGGTGAGTGTTGTGGACATATGAGGAGTAAAGAGGACAGATAATATAGAACCTCCAGGCAGGCAGTAGGAGGTGGAGGGGGCTGGACGTAGCTGTGCCTCGGTAGCCTATATGAGGGAGGTGTTCTATGTACATGTCTGTGTGGAGTAAGAGTCGGTGGAGATGGTAATCCAGCAGGTTCAGCAGGACGTCTAACCCCACCACGCCCTGCTATATAATCTCATCCTGAACATAAAGGCAGGTGGATAACGTCACTCAGACACTGAGTCATATGGAGCACACTATAGTTAGATCGGGTTTGTGATGGGGGGCTGGGGGTTACAGTATCACTGCGCTGCCCTCTTCAGGCCATTATAGTCATAGCAAAACCAAACTATTAAACTTACAGTTCAACCAGGTCATATCTATCTATCTGTCTGTTTATCTATCTATCTATCTATCTATCTATCTATCTATCTATCGATCTGTCTATCTATCTGTCTGTCTGTCTATCTACCTAAGTTTGATCTATCTATATCTAGCTATATCTGTGCGTGTGCATGTGCGTGTGTGTGTGTGTGTGTGTGTGTGTGTGAATGTGAAAGCATGTGCTCCACCAGTTAGCACTTAGCCTAGACCTCATGATATGGTTTTGAAACTATATGGCTCACTGTTATCACTGTTATCTATAAACAATACAATAAACCTTTATTAGACAAGCAGAGCCAACACAGAAATGTGAGGGGGGGCGGGTTTAAATGGTATCAATTAAAAAATAAATTAATGAATGAATTAAATGCAAATAAGATGGTGAATTTTAAATTAAATTAAATTAAATTAAATTAAATTAAATTAAATTAAATTAAATTAAATTAAATTAAATTAAATTAAATTAAATTAAATTAAATTACAAATACCAGAGCAAAATGCAGAAATAAAATAATAATAAAACAAAAGAGACTTCAAAATAATAAGGTTCATTACTTCAAGGTCAATACAATATGAGTAATAAATGTAGAACAATAATTACAGACATGCCAAAATAATATAATTGAAATATAATCAAATAAAACTGTACAAAATAAAATCAGATGATGATAATAATAATAATAATTTAAAAAATAACAATAATAACAACACATTTACAGACCTGAATACATAACGCTGTAAGTGTGTATATACCTGTAAAAACACCATATAACATCAGAATACGCACTAATGAACCTGAACACATAGAAGAGGTTTGATTCCAGCCGTCTCTTTTCTCCACCAGGATGTAACTACAGGACGTCCTTCAGGAGAGACCTGGACATGGTTCCATATGTCAGATGCCTGGACCTACTGGACATACTGTATAATAAAACAAACCCTGTTATATATACAGCATACATATATGTGTGTATATATATAGATATATATATATATTAAACATGCAGTCCAGACCACAGACGAACACACAGTAGGCTATATCATAAATCAGCGTTCATTAAAGACGTGCAGAAATGAGATATACTGTCACTATAATCTAATCTGTTCAGCCGAGTGTCACCAGCGAGCGGAGCTCTGGAGGACATAGGTTGTTGTGGAGGAGCAATAAAGCATCGGAAACTGTGAGTTAGCTGCTACTTTTAGAGGGGCTGGTGTACTTTAGTCCATGTTTATAGATAACAGTGAGTCAAACAGTGGCAGCAACCACATCAGCACGTCTGTCAGAGATACTGAACTGTTGTGGTTTAGGCCTGCAGTTAACACCATGCTAGGCTAACTGGGCTAGGCTAACTACAAACCACACTGACTATACTGACATACCTAAAGTCATGGGATATCAGTATGCAACCGGATTATGAAGTGGGGTTACCTCAGGGAACGCCCACACCTGGACATGTGAGGTGGTATCATGTGAGTGAAGCTGAACACTGACTAGCAAGGAGACCTGAATTAGCTCTGAGTCTGAATGGGACATGACAGTGGGTCTCAGACGGATGGGACATTCTATTTCCCAGGTTGTGTGGGCATCGAACATTCCTCAATCCACTGTGTCCAGTGTGGTGGTGTTAACAGAAGACCCTCCGGAGAGCCTCGGTTAACACCACCACACTGGACACAGCGCCACTTCTGGACCCCAGAGGACGTGGTGGTTCCATGTTAGCGTGTGGTGTGTTCTCATGGTATTAGTTGGGACCACCGATCCATCTAAACACATCATTAACCGGCGTACCCTCACAGTGATGGGATATTCCAGCACCGGAATCATCGGGCACAAGTTGTCCAGAACCGGTTCGAGGAGCATTCTGGAGAATTCCGGGTAAAGGGTGTGGCCTGTGCGTTCACCTGACATGAGCCCAATCAAGGCATTCCTCTGTCATGCGTTGTTTGAACTCGGACAGTGTCATCAACATCACTAACAAGATAACACCTCACAACTTATACAGGTGTGGGCGTTCCCAACGATCCCCTCAGGTAACACCACCTCACAATCAGTCTACACTGGAAAACCATCGCCCATCCCCAGTCACAGGAACCAGCCATGAAGTCATTACGCTCTAAACATCTCTAGCGGATTGAATGTCTTTGGAGGAGGTTGGTTTGGGGGTGGGCGGGGTATTAAGGAGGTATGTAAATATGTTATTTGTCAGAACCTGAAAAACCTCAGAACCTGAAGAACGGGTTTTGCATTCTGCCCACAATGCAAATGATATACAGGGTTTCAGGAAGCGGGATAGCATCAAAGAGGAACAGGAACAGCCCAGGCTTTACTAAATCCCCTCGGTCATTCCCTCAACCCAATAACAGCAGGAGGAGCGCAGGAGGGTGAAGAGGCTGGGGGTGAAGGGGGGTATAAAGTCTTCATCATCATCATCATCATCATCATCATCATTATTATTATTATTATTATTATTATTTTGTTTTTATTTTTGTTTTTTTTGCCGTTTTCCCGTTTCATCGCCGACTAACTCATCTCGCAGCTTTTGAGAAATCGACTCCGTACACTGCTTGGTTTGGGTCGAAAATGACTGGGACTCTATGGGAGGAACGAGGGATGAATAAACGACAGATAGACGAGTGCGGGTCAGTATGGCTGTGGATTAGTGTTTGGGGTCCTGCCCTTTGTGTGTATGTGAAGTTTCGGCTTTAGGCAGGTCCAAAATGACTGGGACTCTATGGGAGGAACCGGGGATGCGAAAAGAAAGAGAAACAGACGAGTGCGGGTCAATCCATCACTGAATCCCTGACCTGCACTCGTCTATCTGTCATTTATTCATCTCTTGTCCCTCCCATAGAGTCCCAGTCATGTTCAACCACCAAACTTCACGTACTCACTAAGGGCAGGTCCCCAAACACTGATCCACAGCCATACCGACCCGCACTCGTTTACTAATCCCTCGTTCCTCACTGAGCAACCATCCCGCGGTTCCTTCAGGAAATGCACTTTTCTAGTTATTATTATTATTATGTGCCTTCAGCTGATTGGTTCCTGGAGACCTTATGGCGTGTTCCTTATAGTGTTCCTCCAGCATGTCCGATGAGTCCTGGTACCAGTTGTTTGGGGGATGGTAGGGGTAAGCCATGGACCACCAGTTGTCAACAAGGCACTGTACAGGCTGGGGGTGGTTGTGTTCCGCTGGTACCGCTGTGGGGTGTGTTCTCAAGGCATGAGTTGGGTCCAATGATCCACCTAAACACACCATTGACCGTCCCTTCATGGACTTCATGTACCTCCACAGTGGTGGGATATACCCAAGCTATTCAAGCTTGGACGGGCCTTATCTCTGTACCTGACTGACCCAACAGCCACCATTACAGACATCCAGCGAGCAGTGGTGTCCTCCATGAGTCATCCTGTTAGTGCAGCACCATCGGCAGACGGCTGCACCACGCAGGACTACATGCACACAGGCCGTTACCACGACTGTCCTTAACACCACGTCACCGTCACCAAAGACTGCAGTGGTGTCATGCCGGACCGTTGACTCCGAATAGCAGCTGTATACAGGTTTTTGATCGGCTGCATGTTTTGTCTCATTAAGAATGAATGGGACGAGAAACGTCCATGACCATCTACTGTACTTCTGCTTAACGGAGAGACACCACTTCTGATACACCATCTCAGGGAAGGCCCCCGAGCACAAATTCTGTGTTGGTTTGACCCCCATTCGTCTGACGGTCTCCTTTAACCTACCGCCACCAAACTGCATGTACTCACTCAGGACAGACCCCCAAACTCAAATCCACAGCCGTACTGACCCGCACTCCTCTATGTGTCGTTTATTGATCCCTCGCTCCCACACACACTGTACTAAGCAGTATACTCTGTACTAATCTTAATACTACTCACTACATACTCAAACACCCGTTAGTATTAAGTATGCAGTTGGGACGCAGCTGATGAGTGATGGACTGCCCCAAATAAGGCCTCTTCCCACCTGCAACCCTTCTGCAACTCACCTGCAACTCACCTGCAACTCACCTGCAACTCGCCTGCAACGCTCCTCTGTTACAGCCCCTCGACCATGACTTCCAAACACCAGTGTTTTACCAGACATGCTGGTTTGGGCTGTCACAGCAGCACCACACCACACCACCTACGACTACCCTGCTTTGGAAACGTGCCAGGTTTCTACCGTGTAAACAGAAGTGGGTCAGGTGAACCACAGTCAGGTAAGAGTCACAGCGCCTGTCAGCGTTGGAGGCTAGGCCGGTCTGACATACAGCACCGGCGCTCTGCAGTGAGCGTGAGGGCAGCAGGAAGGCCGGCCAGGACACCCAGAGTAAACACCCACCCAAACAGAGAGAGAACCATCAGCTGATACACTCAGAAGACATGTGTAGGTTCACTGGGGGTTTAGATAGTTAATCAAGTCTATGTGTGTGTTCTAGACATGGAGAACCCTGGTTCCCACCACCACCATCTGAAACCAAACCCACACTCAGTGACTTCATCAAGCAGCAGTTCTGAATCTTTGGGTGGCCTTCTCCTTTAAGCACATGCTGGTGAGTGACCTCCCACCTCTGCATGTAATTATAACTCCTTCATCTATTTAGATCTGCCCATTCAGAGAACAGCTTCAGCCCCCCACCCATATTGTGCAATGCCAGGCCTAGTGGAGAATTACCGACAGTTCAGCTAATGCTAATGCTAGGGCTGAAGCTAGCAGAAGCTGAGACAATCAGAGATGATGGTGCTAACCCTGGTTAACCTTCACCGAGAAATGGGAAAGAATGGCACACGTTCGCGTTTGTTTTTCTGACTTTGTGGGCCTTTTCCACGCCCTCCATATCAACTTTCGAGCCACACCAGCTCCCCCCTTTACTTCATCTAATTAAGTTTGCAGTTGTTTCCATATGAACAGCGACCAGATGTTTTCAAACCTATAAAATGTTCCGGGTTGGTCCCCACAACGCGCCAAAACACGCCCACCCACACACGCGAACACACCCATCCAGCGTAATCAGTGTAGCTGCACTTCCTGCTTCACTCCGAGCTCGCAGCAGCACCGTAAGTTGCTCCGTATTATATTTAAACTGCTGGTTTATCTTTTTGGGGGTCTGTTGGTTTCTCTACTGCTTCATTTCCATCGTCTCTGTTGTTGTTCAAGCTTGGAGCACGAAGATGAAGTCAGCTTTCTAATCGGCAGCGTCTTTTTCGAATTTTCCGTTCCACCTTAAATAGTGCTGCGGCTACATTGTGGCGCCTGAGGCGTCTCGGGCGCTAGAATGGAACTGCAGCACTGTTTAAGGTGGAACTGAAAGTTGTTTTAGGACGGTAGCTTGTATCGTCGAATTTAGGCATTTACTGGCCCCTAAACGAAGTAAACTCGGTAGCAGTTCGTTTCCGTGGCTGAAAAACGACTTTGTTTCAGAGATGAGGACTTTTTTTGTTCCTCTTTCTAGTCTTTTCCCCTCTCCCCGTTTCTGTTTGTGTGCGTTACGTAAGTTGGGGTGGATACTAAAGAGGAGGAATGTGTTTATGGCCCATGATGTGGCTGTAAAACTCGGACTGCGTACCTAAAACGCCTTAAATCCCACATAAACACCGAATTTTTCCAGCTAGAGTTAGCTAGTTTTAATGTCATTAGTGCGCAAGAATGCGCAGTATTGTGCCACCGTCGTCACGTGACATTGAAAGCCGCAGATGCAGGTCTACCCATATTCCTGTGTATTAAAGGGGAACTCCACCAAATTTCAGTTTTTATTAAAATGACGTACATTCAGTATTTAGGTGGTTCTCTGATGTTCTAGATAGAAGGGTTTTGGAGTTTGGAGTTGTATGTGCCCAGATGCGGTTGCCCATTCACATTCCATAATTTAATCCTAGAATGAAACGAGTTTCCCTCTTTTGGTGAGCTCATGAATAATTAGATGAGCTCTGCTCTGATTGGCTGATTTACAGTGAGGCGCCACCCATAATGATCACACAGAAGAACCATGTGGAAATAGACTAAATATATAGCCTCTCTGTAAATAAGCTTCGCCCTCATACCATTTATTTAGCTATGCTAGTTAGCTTGAAGCTAATGCTAGCAGCTAATGTTACCCATACTAGCTGCTGGCTCCATCTGGACTAACACGGATACCATCACACAACATGGCTGCTTCTTACAGGCTGCTGGTGGGGTGGTGGTGCTAGTAAAGGTGGAGCTGCTCCTCTCTTCAGTCTCTTCAGGGTCAGAATCTGAGCGGAGGTTTGGGAAACTGTGTGGAGTGGAATGTGCAGACTGTAGGATTAAAGTTGTTCCGGGATCCTGTTAAAGATGTGGGAGCTGACGTTCCTGTTCTCCAGCTTGTTTTGGGAATTTTGTGTTCCATCTTAAATGGTGCCACAGCTACTGGTGCAGTAGTTGGGACAGTTGGGATCCTTGGGAAGGGCATGAAGAGTCCTGGCATCTCCCTCCCAGCCTGGAACGCCAGAGTTCTCCACATAGTCCACCATGTTGGTTCTGTAGCCCGGTTGTGGTGGTATGTAAATGTTGGGGGTGTGAATATTAATGAGTCTGTTCCATAACAGTTTAGGATTTTGGAATTCGGCCTGTTTTCCTGTACCTCTACTGGAAATGCAGGATTTGTATCTGAAGGTGGAACGACAGTGCTTGAGGGTCATGGTATGTGGGTTCTAGGTACTGAGCTCTCTTTATTACACCAGTGTACATTCAGACTGTTTACAGTTCACACCTACCCGTTAAAGGGCCCGTCCTCTAAATTTTGTACCCATTATTTTTGTGATGTCATACTCCAGCCTGTGAAATCCTCAGGGGTGGATCCCGGTTGGATAGGGGCAGGGTGAACAGTACTGTATCCCAGGTCTGCTGGGAAGTGCGGGATACGGGCTCGGGCTCTGTACCGTGAGCGGGTGTGAGGGGAGATTTGCTGAGGGAGGCTCTTTCCAGGCGTGTCGGTGGAGCGAAGGTGGAGCCGAGTCTGTCATTGTGTGGAGGCACGGAGGGGAGAGTTCAGCATGTCGGGAAGCTTCGGTTATCTGTCAGTCAAGAGAGGTGGGCGGGGTCACTGGGGACACCACCTGGTAACTGGACCAAAACTGAAGCCTTGGCACAGTTACTATAGTAGGACACTATACTACCCCACAGGACCCTGTCTCTGTTCCTCTCCGCCTCTCTCGGTTCCTCTCTGTCTCTGTTCCTCTCTTTCTCTCTCTGTTCTCTCTTTCTGTCTCTCTCATGTGTTTCTGTCTCTCCGTGTTCTCTGTTTCTCTCTCTCTCTCTCAGTTCTGTCTCTCTATTCTCTGTTTCTCTTTCTCTCATTTTTCTCTGTTCTCTCTCTTTCTGTCTCTCTCATGTGTTTCTGTTTCTCCGTGTTCTGTTACTCCCTGTCTCTCTGTTACTCCCTGTCTCTCTCAGTTCTGTCTCTCCGTGTTCTCTGTTTCTCTCTCTCTCTGTTACTCCCTGTCTCTCTCAGTTCTGTCTCTCTATTCTCTGTTTCTCTTTCTCTCATTTTTCTCTGTTCTCTCTCTTTCTATCCTTCTCTCTCCATCTCTCTCGGTTCTCTCTTCCTGTCTGTCTCTCTCCATCTCTCTCGGTTCTCTCTTTCTGTCTGTCTCTCTCCATCTCTCTTGGTTCTCTCTTCCTGTCTGTCTCTCTCCATCTCTGTCGGTTCTCTCTTCCTGTCTCTCTCTCCATCTCTCTTGGTTCTCTCTTCCTGTCTGTCTCTCTCCATCTCTGTCGGTTCTCTCTTCCTGTCTGTCTCTCTCCATCTCTCTCGGTTCTCTCTTTCTGTCTGTCTCTCTCCATCTCTCTCGGTTCTCTCTTCTGTCTCTCTCTCCCCATCTCTCTTGGTTCTCTCTTCCTGTCTCTCTCATGTCTATCTCTGTCTCTCTCTTTTTGTCTGTCTTTCTTTCTTTATGTCTCTCTCTGTTTTTGTGTCTTTCCCTATTTTTTCTCTGTTGTCTCTCTCTCTTCATTTCGTGTCTTTCTTTTTTACTTTCTGTCTTTCTTTCTGGCTCGCTCTGTTTCTCTCTGTCTCTCAACAAGAGACAACAAAAAGAGAGAGAAAGAGATACTCTCTCTCTTTCTGTCTGTCTCTCATGTCTCTCTACTCTCTCTCTTTCTGTCTGTCTCTCATGTCTCTCTACTCTCTCTCTTTCTGTCTGTCTCTCATGTCTCTCTACTCTCTCTCTTTCTGTCTGTCTCTCATGTCTCTCTACTCTCTCTTTTTCTGTCTGTCTCTCATGTCTCTCTACTCTCTCTCTTTCTGTCTGTCTCTCATGTCTCTCTACTCTCTCTCTTTCTGTCTGTCTCTCATGTCTCTCTACTCTCTCTCTTTCTGTCTGTCTCTCATGTCTCTCTACTCTCTCTCTTTCTGTCTGTCTCTCATGTCTCTCTACTCTCTCTCTTTCTGTCTGTCTCTCATGTCTCTCTACTCTCTCTCTTTCTGTCTGTCTCTCATGTCTCTCTACTCTCTCTCTTTCTGTCTGTCTCTCTACACTCTCTCTCTTTCTGTCTGTCTCTCTACACTCTCTCTCTTTCTGTCTGTCTCTCTACACTCTCTCTCTTTCTGTCTGTCTCTCTACACTCTCTCTCTTTCTGTCTGTCTCTCTCTAATGTCTCTCTACTCTCTCTCTCTCTCTGTCTGTCTCTCTCATGTCTCTCTACTCTCTCTCTACTCTCCCTCTCTCGTCTCTCTGCCTGATATATGTGTATACATGTTTGCCTGTCTCCATTTTCTGTCTGTCTCTTGCGCTATATCTCTCTGTAGCTCTCACTCTCGCTCTCTCTCTGTCTGTCTTCAGGCTGTAAACATACTCTCTCTGTGTGAAGGTGAGTGTTAGCACCTCGGGCTATGCAAACTCAGTTTTGCCCGGTGGGGTTTGTACAGTCGCGTCTGTGTTTGGATGTTTCAGGTCTGATTTCCTGTTGACGATGTTCAGAGAGGTAGCACACTTTAAAATACGCAATCACTTATTCACAAGGACATCCCTGAAACCCTGAAAATGTTGGGGGTGGAGCCAGGATTTAGGCTGGCTACCCATGACCTCAGATCCCTCAGCAATACCTGACAGAACCACATGGGTGAGGGATCAAACCTCTATAAAGGGCAAAAACACAAGGCGTGTGATAACCACATCCAGAAGCACCGCCAACTTCTCTGGGCCCAGAGGCATCTGGGATGGACCATCACAGGAACTTATATTGTGGGCAGGCGGATTAGTATTTCAGATCTTATTTGGAAATTAGCATCATATATTTATATAGCTGTTCTTAAACATTCATGGTCTGAATAGAAGGCCTAGCTCTAATAACCCTGTATAGTGGGTAGGTGTTGGAGATGGACAGGCCCCGCCCACTCATCCTCCCCAGTAGAGGAAGCTCTGGATGCTGTCATGATGGAGTGAGTAGGTGTTGAGTACTGACTGTGTAGAACTGACTGACTCTGTCTCTCTTTCTCTCTCTTTCAGACATTCCTAAGATGAGTTACCCCGGATACCCCCCTGGACCAGGTGGCTACCCACCACAGGGTGGAGGTTACCCACCTCAGCAGGGCATGTACCCTCCCCAAGCCGGAGGATACCCCCCGCAGGCCGGAGGTTACCCCGCCCAGCCCGGTTACCCACCAGCAGCAGGAGGTTACCCACCTCAGCCCGGTGGCTATCCGACCCAGCCAGGGGGATACCCAGGCTACCCTCAGCAGGGTGGGGGGTATCCACAGGGTCAGCCTGGAGGCTATCCATCAATGCCTCCCGGAGGTAAGAGCTCATACACACCTACATATTACCTGGACCGGCGCCGCACACGGTTGTCTGTTTGTTGTTTAAGCCTATTTAATGTGTCCGTCTATGTGTCTATCTATCTATCTACCTGTCTGTCTGTCCGTATACCTACCTGTCTGTCTGTCCGTATATCTACCTGTCTGTCTGTCCGTATATCTACCTGTCTGTCCACATCTGTCTGTCTGTCCATGTATCTGCCTGTCTGTCTGTCCATGTATCTGCCTGTCTGTCTGTCCATGTATCTGCCTGTCTGTCTGTCCATGTATCTGCCTGTCTGTCTGTCCATGTATCTGCCTGTCTGTCTGTCCATGTATCTGCCTGTCTGTCTGTCCACATCTGTCTGTCCATATATCTGTCTGTCTGTCTGCCTGTCTGTCTGTCCATGTGTCTGCCTGTCTGTCTGTCCATGTGTCTGCCTGTCTGTCTGTCCATGTGTCTGCCTGTCTGTCTGTCCATGTGTCTGCCTGTCTGTCTGTCCATGTGTCTGCCTGTCTGTTTGTCCACATCTGTCTGTCCATATATCTGTCTGTCCGTATATCTACCTGTCTGTCCACATCTGTCTGTCTGTCCATGTATCTGCCTGTCTGTCTGTCCATGTATCTGCCTGTCTGTCTGTCCATGTATCTGCCTGTCTGTCTGTCCACATCTGTCTGTCCATATATCTGTCTGTCTGTCTGTCTGTCTGTCTGCCTGTCTGTCTGTCCATGTGTCTGCCTGTCTGTCTGTCCATGTGTCTGCCTGTCTGTCTGTCCATGTGTCTGCCTGTCTGTCTGTCCATGTGTCTGCCTGTCTTTCTGTTTGTCCACATCTGTCTGTCCATATATCTGTCTGTCTGTCTGTCTGCCTGTCTGTCTGTCCACATCTATCTGTCTATCTCTCTCTCTCTCTCTCTCTCTCTCTCTCTCTCTCTCTCTCTCTCTCTGTGTGTGTATCTGTTTACCTGTCTGTACCTCATGCAGCCTGTTGTTTTGTGTTGTATTTGTAGAATGTGCTCCTGGAAATGTTTGTTTGGTAAATGAAGTTAGTACTAGACGAGCTGTTGAGTCATTCTGTGTGTGTGTGCAGGTGGGTGGGGAGCTCAGCCTGGATACGGAGTTGTGAGTATTTCCCTCTTTTCTAAAAGCTCCTTACTCGTTAGCATGTGACGTTATCCTTAGATCAGCTGAATATCTGCTTACACTGAACCACAGCAGCAGATCAGTATGAACCTTTTGGTCGATAAACTTTTGATACATTTAAATAAAATTAATTGAAATTGTTCGCCTGTACAGCCTTAGAGGTTTCAGATGATTCCAAAATGGCTGAAAACTGTGTGTGAAACTAATTAGAAGAATTGAGGAACTGATCAAATCCCATAGAAGCTGACACAGCAATAACCAGTCAGTAAAATGAAAAAGTCACCTCTCACTCTCAGGTTTAGGTTCTTTAACAGCTGTTAGATTGAATAAAGTGCAGTGTGAGGTTCTGATGGCTGCTCTGTGTTTCCTGTGGTCAGCCGGGAGCCGGGATGCCTCAGGGATACCCTGGAGGTCCTGCACCAGGACAACAGCCCATGCCAGGTTACCCAGGAGGTGCTCCTGCACCCAACCCCTCCATGCCCACCATGCCTGGATACGGAGGTGGAGTTCCAACTGGACCCGGGATGCCATCAGGACCTACGGGACCAGTAGGACCTGCAGTACCCGCTGCTAATGTAAGAGAAGCACGCTGACCAGTGATGACCGCCAGCTACATCAACTTCTAATACCCTGTAAAGCATTAAAGAGAACTCCCACTGATTTTCAGAAAGTCTCCATAATTGACTGTGTGAGGTGTGTACAGAGTGATTGAGAGCAGGTTTGGTGGGAGGCGTGTACAGACTGAGTGGGAGTGGGTATGATGATAATGGTGCTCTGTAGGCGACCCGGCCGGTCTGCAGTGCCAGCAGAGGAGGGTGGAGTTCAGCTCCTCACTGCTTAAACACATTTAGAGCGTCATGTGACTTTAAAGAGGCGTATGACCGTTATTTATTACCTCCACCCAGAACTCTTCAGTGATATGAAGCTGAGCTCTTTAATCTCCAGCCTCATGATCCAATTTCCCCGTTCCACCTTAAATGGTGCAGCAACCTCAGGTACTAGAACGTAACTGCTGCACCATTTAAGGTGGAACGGGAGGTTTCACTAGGCAGCGCTGAGACATCAGCGTATTACTAGTGATTTCTACACATGCTATGAAGAAAATCATCATAAAATGCTGTTACCATGGTGATCTTACAGTACAGCGGCTTTAACAGAGACATACTCGTATTTATGGGGCTCTCTGGTCGCTTGTTGATGATTCGCAGGGAATTCTGGGAAATTTCTCATCACACTCAGTTTGAAGGGCCATGTACCCCTAACGCTCCGCCCTACCCCTCCATCTCAACACCAATCAGGGCAACCCTACACCTAGATGTGAACATGCAAACCAGAGGGATGGGGCTAATTGAACCACCAGTGAACCTACACGTGTTCTCTGAGTGTGTATGGAATGTTGATGATGAAAATCTGGAAAACCTGGAAACACTAAGTTCCTTTGGGGGACTATTTGACCTCACAGCGCCCTGCAGCATGTATCCCTCCACCATGAATGGAGTTTAAGGCTGAGATCTTCTCCACACTATCATAAACAGCGTCTCAGACATCAGGCAGCGTATTCAGAACCACCTCATGTAGGAACTTCCTGTGAGGGAGCTTTTAGAGGGGGACGTCTGGTTACCTTCACCACCACTGTGAGGTTCACTGGTGGTTTGGATAGTAAACCCCTGGTTCCCTTCACCACCACATCTGAACCATTTCACAACAAATCCCACTCTCCATCACTCCGTTTAAATTTTATGTATATTATATTTATACCAACATCTGTATACCTATGATGATGCACCTTGCTGGTCGTTCCTGTTCCCCCTTTTACCCGTTCTGTAGAATAAGACTAATTGCACTCTAGTTGGGAAGTGTGTCGGGAGATACTGACAGTATCCACCAGACTTTTTGGGTGGAGCTCAACATGATAAATACATTAACACCAAAATCACCATGATAACTCGGTGATAAACATTCTGATGGTAGTTTTCATCCTGTTGTCTATTGGCTGCTGTTCTGTGAGAGCAGTGAGCCACTGGCGGCCGTGCGTACCTGCGGTTTTACCACGGGTCGAGGGATTAAAGTCCCTGCCTGTGATAAAATGGCAGTAATCACGTTATCCACTGGCTTACTGCTTTATGAAATCACATGCTGCGTCCACACCTGGCGCTGTGCTGAGGCTAACTGCTTGTTGTTCCTGCAGAACCAGTTTCCTGGGCTTGTTCAGTTTGCACCTCCTCATAAAGCAGGTGGTACACATCAGACGTGCTGTTTAAATACGTTTTATTATTAATGTTAATACGCTCCAGTGGCTGGTCGAGCCCCATGGTGGGCAGATTCCCACCCACTGTCGGTGTATGTACTCAGGGTGGAACTGGTGTTTGTGCTGAGGTGTTGCGAGAGCAGTGTGATCACCGGCTTCAGCCAGAGACCTTATGTTTCACACACTCCCAGTTTCTGCTCAGTCGTATGGAAGATGCCCTCATGGCCTAATAAACAACAAAGCCAGGTCTTATGAATCTGAACACTGGACCAGAAGAAACGATCCAACCAGAGGTGTTATAACGTGATGCTGAGATTTAAAAATGTAAAGTAACACATTTTTTGTTGTTTGTTTATTTTGTAGCGCGGTTTTCGTGGCACCATTAAGGATTGCCCCGGCGCCGACCCCCTCCGAGACGTGGAGGTCCTCCGCAAAGCCATGAAGGGCTTCGGTGAGCTAATGTCAACACTTCAGATACGTTCATTGTAATTATTAGACACATAGTGGAACCAAGTAAGATAGATGGGTAGATAGATAGATAGATAAAAGCTCATCACCTGTTCTGTTGTTTGCCTCGTAGGAACCGATGAGAATGCCATCATTGAGTTGTTGGGGAACCGTTCCAATAGACAGAGGGTGCCAATGGTAAAGGCTTACAAGACCACCTATGGCAAGGTGAGGCCAGCATGTCCAAAAAGCTACCACACGCTTTCAAAAACCACAGTTCCCTTTGGTATTGCCATAGGTCAGAACCTGACTTTGGTTCTTAACCGAGCAGTTTTTAAAACTGTTAAAAGGAATGAACCCCTTCAGTACTTTAATTGTTCTCTGATGTTCTATATGGAACGTTCTACGTAGTTTTTATGTCTTGCAATCGAATTCTGGACCAACAGAAACAACCCATCTGGAATAAGTGCTCTTTAAAGAAGCTACCATTGTAGAGATACTTGTTTTTGATGACATCCCCACAACCACATCCCACACCCTCCAAACACCAACACCAGGACACATCTTGGATGAAGGACTCTGTTTGGGAACTGTGTAAACGGCCACCTGAGCTAGAGTCGAGTCCCTCTGTCGTTCTTCATGCTGGGATTTGTTCTGTAAGCACGTCTAATCTATACAGGTAAATCAGCAAGAACAGCTTTAAATCCTTCATCTCTGTCCTGTCACTCAGGATCTCATCCATGACCTGAAGTCGGAGCTGACCGGGAATTTTGAGATGCTGGTGCTGGCCATGTTGAAGAGTCCAGCAGAGTTTGATGCCTATGAGCTTCATCATGCTATCTCGGTGAGTCTACCTCTCAGACCCTCTCCACAGAACCACAGAGTAGTAGGGAATGGCAGACAACCATAGAGAGCAGTGGGGAATGATAGAGAGCCATAGAGAGCAGTAGGGAATGATAGAGAGCCACAGAGAGCAGTGGGGAATGATAGAGAGCGGTAGGGAATGGTAGAGAGCCACAGAGAGCAGTAGGGTATGATAGAGAGCTACAGAGAGCAGTGGGGAATGATAGAGAGCCACAGAGAGCAGTAGGGTATGATAGAGAGCTACAGAGAGCAGTGGGGAATGATAGAGAGCAGTAGGGAATGATAGAGAGCCATAGAGAGCAGTAGGGATTGATAGAGAGCAGTAGGGAATGGTAGAGAGCCACAGAGAGCAGTAGGGTATGATAGAGAGCTACAGAGAGCAGTAGGGAATGATAGAGAGCCACAGAGAGCAGTAGGGATTGATAGAGAGCAGTAGGGAATGGTAGAGAGCCACAGAGAGCAGTAGGGTATGATAGAGAGCTACAGAGAGCAGTGGGGAATGATAGAGAGCAGTAGGGAATGATAGAGAGCAGTAGGGATTGATAGAGAGCCATAGAGAGCAGTAGGGATTGATAGAGGGCCATAGAGAGCAGTAGGGATTGATAGAGAGCCATAGAGAGCAGTAGGGAACAGTAAAGAACCACAGAGAGCAGTAGGGAATGATAGAGAGCCATAGAGAGCAGTAGGGAATGATAGAGAGCCATAGAGAGCAGTAGGGAATGATAGAGAGCCATAGAGAGCAGTAGGGAATGATAGAGAGCCATAGAGAGCAGTAGGGAATGATAGAGAGCCATAGAGAGCAGTAGGGAACAGTAAAGAACCACAGAGAGCAGTAGGGATTGATAGAGAGCCATAGAGAGCCATAGAGAGCAGTAGGGAATGATAGAGAGCCATAGAGAGCAGTAGGGATTGATAGAGAGCCATAGAGAGCCATAGAGAGCAGTAGGGAATGATAGAGAGCCATAGAGAGCAGTAGGGAATGATAGAGAGCCATAGAGAGCAGTAGGGAATGATAGAGAGCCATAGAGAGCAGTAGGGAATGATAGAGAGCCATAGAGAGCAGTAGGGAATGATAGAGAGCCATAGAGAGCAGTAGGGAATGATAGAGAGCCATAGAGAGCAGTAGGGAATGATAGGGAGCCATAGAGAGCAGTAGGGAATGATAGAGAGCCACAGAGAGCAGTAGGGAATGATAGGGAGCCATAGAGAGCAGTAGGGAACAGTAAAGAACCACAGAGAGCAGTAGGGAATGATAGAGAACCATAGAGGGCAGTAGGGATTGATAGAGAGCCATAGAGAGCAGTAGGAAATGATAGAGAGCCATAGAGAGCAGTAGGGATTGATAGAGAGCCATAGAGAGCAGTAGGGATTGATAGAGAGCCATAGAGAGCAGTAGGGAATGATAGAGAGCCATAGAGAGCAGTAGGGATTGATAGAGAGCCATAGAGAGCAGTAGGGATTGATAGAGAGCCATAGAGAGCAGTAGGAAATGATAGAGAGCCATAGAGAGCAGTAGGGAATGATGGAGAGCCATAGAGAGCAGTAGGGATTGATAGAGAGCCAAAGAGAGCAGTAGGGATTGATAGAGAGCCAAAGAGAGCAGTAGGGATTGATAGAGAGCCGTAGAGAGCAGTAGGAAATGATAGAGAGCCATAGAGGGCAGTAGGGAATGATAGAGAGCCATAGAGAGCAGTAGGGATTGATAGAGAGCCAAAGAGAGCAGTAGGGATTGATAGAGAGCCATAGAGAGCAGTAGGGATTGATAGAGAGCCATAGAGAGCAGTAGGGAATGATAGAGAACCATAGAGAGCAGTAGTGATTGATAGAGAGCCATAGAGAGCAGTAGGGAATGATAGAGGGCCATAGAGAGCAGTAGGGATTGATAGAGAGCCATAGAGAGCAGTAGGGATTGTTAGAGAGCCATAGAGAGCAGTAGGGATTGATAGAGAGCCATAGAGAGCAGTAGTGTACACACCCAATGATAGAGACTCATAGAGACCCTTCAGTAGGGTTTCTGCTTATAGGCCATAGAGAGCCATAGAGAGCAGCACTTTAGGTCAATTGATAGAGCCCTAAAGCACACATAGACAAGCAGTAGGGAACAGTACAGAGCCATAGAGGGCAGTAGGGATTGATAGAGAGCCATAGAGAGCAGTAGGGAATGATAGAGAGCCATAGAGAGCAGTAGGGAATGATAGAGAGCCATAGAGAGAACAGTAATGTAGTGAATGATAGAACAGTAGTTGGGAAGGTTCTGTGCTGTAGTGTACACACCCACACCCCTGCTGTACTCATGTGT
This sequence comes from Prochilodus magdalenae, assembly GCA_024036415.1. NCBI lineage: Eukaryota > Metazoa > Chordata > Actinopteri > Characiformes > Prochilodontidae > Prochilodus > Prochilodus magdalenae. Next base: position 36,897 of record JAMWET010006756.1, read on the forward strand.
AAACCCTTCTGTCAATCGGTTCCGCTTATATCCTATTTTTGTCGTGACTCCACCCATCATTACTCACGTTACTGCACTTTCAAGGTCAAGCCTGGAGGCCCTAAACACACATACGACACGATCCCACTGACACATCTACATTAACTCGTACACACCCACCTACACTAACAGCCTTACAGTCTTCAGATTCGCTCACTGCAGGACGAAACTCTTCATTTACAGAGTCAGAGCAGCACCGCTCACTGCAGGACAGAATTCAGAGTCAGAGCAGCAGCGCAGTGAGAGGAGGACACACAGTCTGAGATACACATCTCACCCTCAGTGCATTGTTTAAAGCAGAACTGCTCCTGCTGGGACCTGCTCCTGACCGCACACCTCAAACAGACCCCTCCTGCAGGGCGGGACATAGAGATAGATCTCCTGTGCAGATAACAGAGTGAATGCGGTCTGACCAGTACGGGAGAGGAATCCGGGGCGTGTCAGGTGTACATCTGCTTTGTAGAGTTCAGTAGCTCTGATTGAGTCTGTGTTCCAGCGAAGAGCCAGGTCTGTTTGAGAATGATTTTGTTGTGAGTGTTGATCCAGAGTCAGTCTCAAGTTCACATCCGCCGCACCTATTTAACTTTATGGTTCTACAAGTGTTTTGAGATGCTATGTAGAGTTTGGAAGATCCACATCACACTAAACGAACCATTACAGAGAAGGCACAACAATGCTCTCCTGGAGAGACGCCTGTTCGCACCGCCAGCCACACGTAGTGAATGAGTCTTGCTGTGTTGTTTGTGTGTGCAGGGTGCAGGGACTGACGAGGCCTGTCTGATTGAGATTCTGTCCTCTCGGAACAACGCAGAGATCCGAGAGATCAACATGCTGTACAAATCAGGTACGACGTTTACTCCGTCACTCTCCTGTTATTATCCTCCCCATTCACTCACTCTGCAGTGTAGTCCACTATCTGGCCAATTTATTAGAAACACCCACCTTGTGTGTCCACAAACTGGCCACTTTATCAGAAACGTGCCCCTTGTGCGTTCAGTAACTGGCCATGCTATCAGAAACGTCCACATTGTGTGCCCATGAACTGCCCACCTTATCAGAATCGTCCTCCTGGTGCGTCCACTAACTGGCCACTTTATCAGAAACGTCTCCCTTGTGTGTCCACAGACTTAATTAAAAACACCCACCTTGTGCTTTCACTAACTGGCCACTTTATTAGAAACACCCACCTTGTGCTTTCACTAACTGGCCACTTTATTAGAAACACCCACCTTGTGCTTTCACTAACTGGCCACTTTATTAGAAACACCCACCTTGTACTTCCACTCACTGGCCACTTTATTAGAAACACCCACCTTGTACTTCCACTCACTGGCCACTTTATTAGAAACACCCACCTTGTACTTCCACTCACTGGCCACTTTATTAGAAACACCCACCTTGTACTTCCACTCACTGGCCACTTTATTAGAAACACCCATCTTGTACTTCCACTCACTGGCCACTTTATTAGAAACACCCACCTTGTACTTCCACACACTGGCCACTTTATTAGAAACACCCACCTTGTGCTTCCACTCACTGGCCACTTTATTAGAAACACCCACCTTGTACTTCCACACACTGGCCACTTTATTAGAAACACCCACCTTGTGCTTCCACTCACTGGCCACTTTATTAGAAACACCCATCTTGTACTTCCACTCACTGGCCACTTTATTAGAAACACCCACCTTGTACTTCCACTCACTGGCCACTTTATTAGAAACACCCACCTTGTACTTCCACTCACTGGCCACTTTATTAGAAACACCCATCTTGTTCTTCCACTAACTGGCCACTTTATTAGAAACACCCACCTCGTGCTTTCACTCACTGGCCACTTTATTAGAAACACCCACCTTGTGCTTCCGATAACTGGCCACTTTATTAGAAACACCCACCTTGTGCTTTCACTCACTGGCCACTTTATTAGAAACACCCACCTTGTGCTTCCGCTAACTGGCCACTTTATTAGAAACACCCACCTTGTGCTTTCACTCACTGGCCACTTTATTAGAAACACCCACCTTGTACTTCCATTCACTGGCCACTTTATTAGAAACACCCACCTTGTACTTCCATTCACTGGCCAGCTGTGGAACATTAGTGAAGGATTGATGACGGGGAGTGATGATGGAATGTAAAGGCTATATGACCATGTATGATAATTTATTAAATAAAACATCAGAAATGGCGCTTACTGTGCTGAGGCTGCTGTGAACAGACCGCCGTTTAAACATAGGTAGTAATGGTGTCTCTGTTGTGTAGAGTACGGGAAAACACTGGAGGACGCCATCCAGCACGACACTTCAGGCCATTTCCGCAGACTGCTGATTTCTTTGTGCCAGGTAAGATCAGGAATGATTATAAACTCACTGCTTCCTGTGGTAAACAGAGTGAGGGAGAGAGGGTTTGGTGTGAGGTGTGTACAGAGTGAGGGAGAGAGGGTTTGGTGTGAGGTGTGTACAGAGTGAGTGAGAGCGGGTTTGGTGTGAGGTGTGTACAGAGTGAGGGAGAGAGGGTTTGGTGTGAGGTGTGTACAGAGTGAGGGAGAGAGGGTTTGGTGTGAGGTGTGTACAGAGTGAGGGAGAGTGGGTTTGGTGTGAGGTGTAGACAGTGAGTGAGAGCGGGTTTGGTGTGACGTGTGTACAGAGTGAGGGAGAGAGGGTTTGGTGTGAGGTGTGTACAGAGTGAGGGAGAGAGGGTTTGGTGTGAGGTGTGTACAGAGTGAGTGAGAGAGGGTTTGGTGTGAGGTGTGTACAGAGTGAGTGAGAGAGGGTTTGGTGTGAGGTGTGTACAGAGTGAGTGAGAGAGGGTTTGGTGTGAGGTACAGAGTGAGTGAGAGCGGGTTTGGTGTGAGGTGTAGACAGAGTGAGTGAGAGATCATGTCAGTCTAAAGCATCTAACTAGGCTAATTAGCTAGCTAGCTTGATGTTTAGCTTATTGGCTGTAATGAATCAATGTACTGCTCTACTCTGCACACACACGTCTACATGTACACAGAACCGTGTGTAGAACCAAAGCCAGCTTTTATTTTTCTCTGTCCAGTGTTAATATGAGCAGAAACACTCGTTCTGTGGGCGTTAGCATAAGCGCTAATAGCGTTAGCTTCTCCTAGCTGGTCTCCTGATGTAGTAATGCTCTCTACAGAGTAATAACTCTACACATATGGATCAGAACATCATCATCCCGTCCTAGTTTACACTCTGGAGCTCTTACTGGAGTATCATAGTGCTGGTGGAACTTCATCTCCATCTGGAGAGTAAAGGATTCACTAAACTGGGATTAGCTTCAGATGCTAACGTTAGCAAACACAGAGGATCCTCAGTGGGGCTAATACAGCAGCTCTACCTGCTTTAGGAAACTGGGAAACAGGGAAAAACGAAGCAACTCCTTCATATTCTCTGGAATATTTGACATTATATCCACAAACCCATATAATGTGACTAACTACTTCTGTTCTAACTGGGTGTGAGTTTGTGTCTTGAAGCTTTTTTTTTTAAACAACAATGAATTTGTTAACCATTTGTTTATGCAGGGAATGGTGCATGATGGGTAACAGTTTCTTGTGTCTTTGTTTTAGGGGAACCGTGATGAGAGAGAGACTGTGGATGTTGCTCTGGCCAAGCAGGACGCCCAGGTAAAGGACCACTGGACGCTCATTTACATAAACAAACAGTAAACAACCAGAAACAACCAGGAAGTGTAGAAAACAATTGTGTGCGTTTGTGTGTGTCTGTGTAGAAACTCTACAGTGCAGGAGAGAACAAAGTAGGAACTGACGAGTCTCAGTTTAACGCCATCCTGTGTGCTCGCAGCAAGCCCCACCTCCGACAAGGTAAACACAACCTCAAAATACAGATATACAACCGTACATGCTGCAAACACACCAAACAATACCAATACACAAAACCACACAACACAAATACACACAACCTCAAAATACAGATACACCACTGCACGACATGCCACAGCTATAGACCAAGACTCCCCGAAACACTCTACACCACTACACACTGCACAACGGCACTACACACTACAGATACACAGCATAACAACACTCCACCGTAACGCACTGCATAACACTGCACCACTACACACTGCAGATACACAGCATAACAACACTGCACCACTACACACTGCAGATACACAGCATAACAACACTGCACCTCTACACACTGCAGATACACAGCATAACAACACTGCACCTCTACACTCTGCAGATACACAGCATAACAACACTGCACCACTACACTCTGCAGATACACAGCATAACAACACTGCACCACTACACACTACAGATACACAGCATAACAACACTCCACCGTAACACACTGCATAACACTGCACCACTACACACTACAGATACACAGCATAACAACACTCCACCGTAACACACTGCATAACACTGCACCACTACACACTACAGATACACAGCATAACAACACTGCACCACTACACACTACAGATACACAGCATAACAACACTCCACCGTAACACACTGCATAACACTGCACCACTACACACTGCAGATACACAGCATAACAACACTGCACCACTACACACTGCAGATACACTGCATAACAACACTGTACCCCTACACACTGCATAACAACACGGCACCCCTACACACTGTATAACAACACTGCACCCCTACACACTGCATAACATCACTGCACCACTACACACTGCAGATACACTGCATAACAACACTGCACCACTACACACACTGCATAACAACACTGCACCACTACACACACTGCATAACAACACTGCACCACTACACACACTGCATAACAACACTGCACCACTACACACACTGCATAACAACACTGCACCACTACACACACTGCATAACAACACTGCATAACAACACTGCACCACTACACACTGCAGATACACTGCACCGTAACGCACTGCATAACAACACTACACCACTACACACTGCAGATACACAACATAACACTCCACCACCACACACTGCAGATACACAACATAACACTGCACCACTACACACTGCAAATACACAGCATAACAACACTTCACCGTAACGCACTGCATAACAACACTGCACCACTACACACTGCAGATACACTGCACCACTACACACTGCAGATACACAACATAACAACGCTCCACCACTACACACTGCATAACAACACTGCACCACTACACACTGCAGATACACAACATAACAACGCTCCACCACTACACACTGCATAAAAACGCTCCACCACTACACACTGCATAATAACGCTCCTGCTCTACACTTCAGATACGCAGCATAACAACGCTGCACCGCTACACACTGCAGATACACTGCATAGCAACGCTCCACCACTACACACTGCAGATACACGGCATTGCGACGCTCCACAACATAACAACGCTCCACCACTACACACTGCAGATACACGGCATAGCAACGCTCCACCACTACACACTGCAGATACACGGCATAGCAACGCTCCACCACTACACACTGCAGATACACGGCATAGCAACGCTCCACCACTACACACTGCAGATACATGGCATAGCAACGCTCCACCACTACACACTGCAGATACACGGCATAGCAACGCTCCACCACTACACACTGCAGATACATGGCATAGCAACGCTCCACCACTACACACTGCAGATACACAACATAACAACGCTCCACCACTACACACTGCAGATACACAACATAACAACGCTCCATCGCTACACCCACAGTAGAACCTGAACTTGAAGAGTAACTATAGGAACGTCTGTTATTTGATAGTATGGAGTGTCTGTGAACTGTAGAGGAGCAGAGACATGGTTCTCTCCTGCTCTACACGAGATTTGAATTACAGGAATGAGGATGTACAGTAAACGCTGATCTTTGCTGTTACCTGTACTTCTGATCTACCTCTACTTCTGATCTACCTCTACTTCTGATCTACCTCTACCTCTGATCTACCTCTACTTCTGATCTACCTCTACTTCTGATCTACCTCTACCTCTGATCTACCTCTACTTCTGATCTACCTCTACCTCTGATCTACCTCTACTTCTGATCTACCTCTACTTCTGATCTACCTCTACCTCTGATCTACCTCTACCTCTGATCTACCTCTACCTCTGATCTACCTCTACTTCTGATCTACCTCTACTTCTGATCTACCTCTACCTCTGATCTACCTCTACCTCTGATCTACCTCTACTTCTGATCTACCTCTACCTCTGCTCTGCAGCTGATTTGATCTTCTTCCTGTCCTCCTGCATTTTCACATCTGAGGAGTGTAACTCAAACAAGACAGATTAGAGAATCTTAAGAGTTCTGCCTGTAGTGAGTGTCTGTTGTTGGTCTTGTGTGTGCAGTTTTCCATGAGTACCAGCAGATGTGCGGTAAGGACATCGAGAAGAGTATCTGCGGGGAGATGTCTGGAGACCTGGAGGGCGGCATGTTGGCTGTGGGTGAGTACTGAACTCCCTCAGTGAGCTCTGAGGATTCTACCCATGTGGAAAATGGTCTGTTAGGAATTGAGGTGGTTTAGAGTGGGTTAGAGGTGAACAGGTGGGGGCAGCACAGACTAGAGGACACATCACTACTCGGTCACGACTAGTCACTGCTCACGTGGCAGCAACAACCTGGACACCTCTGAGAGGACACCTCTGAGAGGACACCAGGGGAGGATGATTTCAGGAGTTTGATCCGGTTTCCTAAAGACTAGAAATGTAATCCAGGGCAAGAGCAGATCAGGCTCTGTGGATCTGTGGAGCTGTGTTTGAACTTTTCCAGCTGATCTACAAAGCTTCAGAGATCAGATACTGAACATCATCTCCGCTTTCCTGAAGACTACCATAGAGTCACGTGTGTGTGGTTGAAGACTGAGCATTAGAACGCCCTATAATCCTGCACAGCTTGAAGTCGGTTACTTCTGTTACTGGTTATTACGACAATCCAAATTTCTCTCCGGACCTCCACCACTAACAGGTGTCACGGCAAGGTCACGCATGGTGCTGCAAAGTCGGATATAAGTTTGTGAGATTCCAGGTTCTGTGGTTCCCTGAAGGCCAGAAATGTGATCCAGGGCTCAATGGAAAGGGAACATCATACGGGACTGACCTGTGGGTTTGGGCTTCATTACAGATATTCTTTACTCATGACATCATCAGTAAATACTCGAGGTCAACTTGACTTTAATCACATTCTTACTAATAGCTCATCACTGTAGGTATCGAGCAGCAGTTCTCACTGTGGTGACTCCTCACGGCACTCCTTATGTATTCCCCCTTTGAGCTTTGTGCCTAATCCCATTTCCTATTTTTACCCCTACCCCTTGTTTTCAAGTGGACCCCCACCTCAAGTTCTAAGGTGTAGTGGTTGAAATCCTTTAACGTATTTTTGGAACAGCATGAGAATTAAAGAAGTATCTGTTTTTAATAATGTACTGATTCTGTTTACAGTCTCTGAGTGGACGGGTGTTTGAGCAGGGAGGTTGGGTCTGGAGTGTGAATGCCTCTGATTGTGCAGGTGTTTAATGTGGTTGTTTGTTTGTTTTACAGTGAAGTGTATTAAGAACACAGCCGGCTACTTTGCTGAGAGACTCAACAAGGCCATGAAGGTACAGACCTCGACTCGGATAACATTCAGTAACTCAAACAGTAACAGTGTACACCAACTGGAATACATCAGATCTGGGAATCTGCTATAATTAATGTGATTCCTCATGAGATTGGTAATAACCGCCTTTGGTGAAATAATTAATATAGCATATATATATATATATATTATAAATTGCAAAAAAATATATATAAATGAAAAATTATTTAATCCAGTATGAATCTGCAGCGTGTGTAGTGTTTACAGTCTGACGGTAATAACTGTGGAGGGATTATAATCCAGTATGAATCTGCAGCGTGTGTAGTGTTTACAGTCTGACGGTAATAACTGTTGAGTGATTATAATCCAGTATGAATCTGCAGCGTGTGTAGTGTTTACAGTCTGACGGTAATAACTGTGGAGGGATTATAATCCAGTATGAATCTGCAGCGCGTGTAGTGTTTACAGTCTGACGGTAATAACTGTGGA
>JAMWET010006756.1:50000-62500 GCA_024036415.1 Prochilodus magdalenae
GGCAGCTCTAACACAGTGCCATGTTTGAAGTCCCTGAGCTCTTCAGTACAGTCCAGTTCACTGCCAGCGTTTGTTGATGGTTAACACAGTGCTTGACTTTAAACACCTGCTACTGATGGGTGTGGTGGAAACACCTGAACTCAATAGGTAGGAGGGGTGTCCACATACTTTTGGCCATAGTTGTGAAGGCTCTGCCTAAATCACTTTGTGATCACTCTTGTGTACAGGCTGTTCTAGATATTTGGGTACTGAGAGTAAACTGTGTGTGTGTGTGTGTGTCTGTGTGTCTGTGTGTGTGTGTCTGTGTGTGTGTGTGTGTGTGTGTGTGTGTGTCTGTGTGTGTGTGTGTGTGTGTGTGTGTGTGTGTGTGTTTGTGTCTGTGTGTCTGTTTGTCTGTGTGTGTGTGTGTGTGTGTGTGTGTGTGTCTATGTGTGTGTGTGTGTGTCCACGCAGAGTGACACATCTGGAGACTACAAGAAGCTGCTGCTGAAGCTGTGCGGAGGAAGTGACTGAGGGAGCAAGTGAAAATAAAGACGACCATCAGACGCCTGCCAATCATCATCCATTTCACCCACATATCCACGGGCCCAAATTAGCATAGACGTTACACAATAGAGGCCCATTTTTCTATTAGCATAACGATGAATATATATATTAAATGTATACACTGTGCATATATATACAGATTTTTATATGGTGCATGGCCGCGTGGTGTTTAGTGAAGAGTCTGACGCGGTTTATATTTGTATCGTAGTGAATCAGCTCGTAACCAAAAAAGGAACCTTATAGAACCGTATAGAACCCACTCATGGCCTTATCAGACTGCTGACGTCCAGCCCCGTGAGTGCTTTGTAGGCAGCGTCGCTGTTAAATACGTGGAATTTTACATGCGTGTTTTCAGCAGACGCAGCCAAATGAAGGTGCCTATTCATTCATGCTGTTTATACACTCACTGGCCACTTTATTGGAAACCCCCAACCTTTTACTACCAATAACTGACCACTTAACTGGAAACCGCTACCTTTTATGTCCAATACCTGGCCACTTTATTGGAAACCCCTACATTTTACTACCAGTTACTGACCACTTACCCTGAAACCTCGTCCTCTAGCGTCCAGAAAATGGCCAATTTATTGGAAACCCCTACTTTCACAACCAGGGACTGGCCACTATATTGGAAACCCCTGTGTATGTCCAGTAACTGGCCACTTTACTGGAAACCCCCACATTTTAGTACCAGTTACTGACAGCTTACCCAGAAACCTCGTCCTCTAACGTCCAGAAAATGGCCAATTTATTGGAAACCCCTACTTTCACAACCAAGGACTGGCCACTATATTGGAAACCCCTGTGTATGTCCAGTAACTGGCCACTTTATTGGAAACCCCCACATTTTAGTACCAGTTACTGACAGCTCACCCGGAAACCTCGTCCTCTAACGTTCAGAAAATGGCCAATTTATTGAAAACCCCTACCTGTTTATGTACAGCAAGTGGCCACTTTATTGGAAACCCCTACATTTACATCTTGTAACTGATCACTTTATAGGAGACCCCTATTTTTACGCCCAGTAAGTGGCCACTTTATTGGAAATCGCTTCATAACCAGTAACCAGGAAACCTACCTTCACAGTTTCAGATGGTAGCCAATGTCTTGGTCAGTTTCTGATGAGGTGACCACTGTTGTTCAGAAATGGTTTAGTCCACCACCCTGAAATATGCAGAGCGGATCTTCAGTCTAACAGACTATAATCGAGGGTCCAGAAGATGAGTGACACGAACCAGCAATCAATCATCAAACAGATGAGCATCAGAGGCGGGGTTTCTGATAAAGTGGCCATGGGAGCTCAAAATGATTTGCCAAATGTGTTCATCTCCACACGTTTGACCCTCTATAAAGAAGAGTGTGTGTGTGCTTCGGTGTCCAACTCCCATACCTGCAGAACCCGCACGTTAGTAGTGAGGGTCTCTAACTGACCGGGGTCCGCGGTTTAAGGGTTAATAACTCATTCCTCTCTGTTAACGCCTTCGTTCCGTTCCTCCTGGTTAAACTAAGTCTGTGTTGTGTTTGTCCAGTAGAGGGTAGTCCTGTCCTCTGTCCTTCAGCTCAGGGCTGTAATAACCACTGTGTGCGCCCCCTGCTGGTGTACTTCTCCGTTCTAACCTATGCGCACTGTGTAATGAAGCAGCTGATTCTTTTCTAATGCCAGGCCTGTGCTGTGTGTCGTTCTGCGTGGCTCTGATGAAGAAGATTTTGGAGCACAGATAATAAAGAACGCTCACTGACACAAATAACATCCGGGCCCGTGTGTTCCTGTGTGTGCCTGGACCGAGCCGCATCATAACACATTCAGCATAACTCCGTATTTAGTGTCTCTGAGGTCTTAGAGTATTGGACGTGGTGACTGTCCTGCACTTTTGACTAGTGTCCCTGCTGCCGACACAACTGATCCAGCTGTTCAGAGGGGTTCTGTGTTCTAGATACACTTACAGACATATTCACAGTGGTGGTGAAGGTAACCAGACGTCCCCCTCTAAAAGCTCCCTCACAGGAAGTTCCTACATGAGGTGGTTCTGAATACACTCTCCCTCACCCTGTACACACCTCACACCAAACCCTCTCTCACGCACTCTGTACACACCTCACACCAAACCCTCTCTCCCTCACTCTGTACACACCTCACACCAAACCCTCTCTCCCTCACTCTGTACACACCTCACACCAAACCCTCTCTCACTCGCTCTGTACACACCTCACACCAAACCCTCTCTCCCTCACTCTGTACACACCTCACACCAAACCCTCTCTCACTCACTCTGTACACACCTCACACCAAACCCGCTCTCACTCACTCTGTACACACCTCACACCAAACCCCCTCACTCACTCTGTTTACACCTCACACCAAACCCTCTCTCCCTCACTCTGTACACACCTCACACCAAACCCTCTCTCACTCACTCTGTACACACCTCACACCAAACCCTCTCTCACTCACTCTGTACACACCTCACACCAAACCCTCTCTCACTCACTCTGTACACACCTCATACCAAACCCTCTCTCCCTCACTCTGTACACACCTCACACCAAACCCTCTCTCCCTCACTCTGTACACACCTCACACCAAACCCTCTCTCCCTCACTCTGTACACACCTCACACCAAACCCTCTCTCCCTCACTCTGTACACACTGCACACCAAACCCTCTCTCCCTCACTCTGTACACACCTCACACCAAACCCTCTCTCCCTCACTCTGTACACACCTCACACCAAACCCTCTCTCCCTCACTCTGTACACACCTCACACCAAACCCGCTCTCCCTCACTCTGTACACACTGCACACCAAACCTGCTGTACTGAATACTAAGAGACTGCTTTACACTTAAACTGATAGATAGGCAGATAGATACATACAGTATGGATCGAGGAGCTATAGGGCCAGAAGTATGTGGACACCCCTCCTATTACTGAGTCCAGGTATGTCAGTCACACCCATCAGCGGCAGGTGTGTAAGCGAAGCATGCAGTCCTGCAGCCTTCCTAAACACAGGCGTGGAACGGGTCGTACCGAGAAGCTCAGTGACTCGCTCACAGTATGCCACCCTCACCACAGGCCAGTTCGTGAAATGTCAGTCCTGCTGGAGCTGCCCCGGACCACTGTGAGCGCTGGTGCTCTGAAATGAACGCATCGAGGAACATCTCAAGCACTGTACCTTCATGAAATGGGTCTCCATGACCGAGCACCTGCACACAAGGTCACTTCGCACAGTGCCAGATGTTGGCTGGACTGGTGTAAAGCTCCACCGCTGGAGCAGTGAAGCCGTGGCAGTCTGATAGAGAAACCTGGAGAACGCTACCCACCGGAGTGCCAGCAGTATAACTCACCAAAGGCGTCATGGGCGTACATGTGAAGTGCATACACTGAGGGTTTAGAACCTGTAGAACCCTGTAGAGGTGTCTACTGTGCCCTAAACCTTTGAAGTACCTTTTGTTGGTGATTATTTGTGTATGAGAATGATCATTAGTAGCAGCAACAATAAACTGAAGATCAATCAGGCCCTGATAAGAAAGACAAACAAACAAATAGTGATTATTATAATAATTTGCATATGTTACATGTTTATATTATTATTATTGTTGTTATTATTATTACTATTAGTATTAGTAGTGCTAATGTTTAATTATACAGTTCATCATATTATTTATTTTAATTAGGCATAATAGAAGTGTACTTAAAAAACAAATAATGACTATGATCATAATTTTATTTTATAGTTTTATTTTTAAGTTTATTTATTTATTTATTTTAGTCCTTTTATTTTTATTATTTATTACTATTTGAGTTAATGCCTAATTATGCAGTGCATTATATTATTTCTTTTGTATAGTAAAAATATACCTTAAAAACTAATATATGATTAGCGATAGCTTATTTTACCTACCCTATTGCCTAACAGACAGTCCTTACGTCAGTAATTACACTGTAATTCTGCACATTATTTCCCACAAGAGCATTTATTCCACACGTGATCAGACTAATTCTCACTGTTAATAAAAAAAAAAAACAGACCAATAAATACACACCAGATATTAATAATAAATAAATAAATAAATAATAATATATACGTGCTCACAATCACACACACCTTCTTATAAATATAAATATACCCATTTATATTTCCTCAGTTTTATTATATTTTATTATTCTAACAAGTTTTAAAATTTCCACGGTTAATAAAGAAAAACAGACCAATAAATACAAACCAAATATTAATAATAAGTAAATAATAAATAATAATATGTACGTGCTCACACCTACTTATAAATATAAACATACCCATTTATATTTCCTCAGTTTTATTATTCTAACAAGTTATAAAAGAGAATCTCGCGTTTAAACTTGATCGATATTTGTTTCCACCGACCTGATCGATTAAAAGAACGAGCGAAAGTACTTTTTGGGCGGAAGCCCCGCCCATTTGTGACCATACAAGGCGATTACCCTGAAATCCCGCCCTTTTCGCCTTACATGGTCAGGGCTCCAAGTTTTGATTGGCGGCTGGCGGCGGCCGCTGATTGGCTGAGACATGGCGGAGCTCCCACAGGCTTTCAGGACAACACTTGGAAGAGTGACACGACTTCTCTGGAAAAGAGTTCCCGAGCGGGGTTTTTAGCGATGCAGGGAGCCCGGGTGGAGGTTTAGGGGCGGCAGGGCGAGCTGGGAGGTGTTTTGGAGGAGGAGAAGCGGCAGAATGTGAAAATCTGGTGAGAGGAGAGCCGCTTTTTGTGTTTCTTTACTGGCTTCAAGTGAACAGTGTTGGGTAACAAACATGGCTACTGGAGTCTGTGGTGGAGCTGCGAGATGGAGAGGAGCTCTTATCTGGCCTTTCGTGACAGTGTTCCCGCTTCGGCTCGGCTTATAGTCTCGTCTGGAGGGTTCTTGTATGTGGTTCTGGCTGTAGTAGGTCCTGGAAAGGCAGGGCTGGAGAAGGAGGAGGTGGAGAAGAAGACATGGACCCAAAGCAGAAGGAGCTGATGGAGGAGTGGAACCCCAGACTGGTGGAAGGAGAGCAAGTGGTGGACAGAGGTGAGTGAGGAGTAGACAACTCCACAACTTAATCACAAGAGGGTGCAGGTTCTCCCTAGGTTCTCCTTAGGTTCTTCAGTGGAGCTTCTCAGCCCATCAGCATCTGGGTAGCTATAGAAGCTGTGTCTCAGGCTCTGGTCTTCTCTCCTCTGGGTCTTTCTGGACTGAGAGTAGCAGGGGAGTACCGTAGAAGGAAAGGAACCCTTAGGAGAACCGAGGAGAAGGTAGAGGAGGTGGGCTCCTGGAAAGCAGTGCACAGCTAGGTTCAGGAAAGTCCATGAAGTTAATAAGGTAGGTGCTGGAGGAGGTGCAAACTCGGTTCAGATGTTCTTTACAGTGGTGGTGATGGGAACCAGGGTTCTCCATGTCTAGAACACAGATGTAGACATTTAATTTACTATCTAAACCACCAGTGAACCTACACGTGAGTTATATTTGGAATGTTGATGATGGGAAACTCTGGAAAACCTGGAAATACTAAGTTCCTTTGGGGGACTATTTGACCTCACAGCGCCCTGCAGCATGTATCCCTCCACCATGAATGGAGTTTAAGGCTGAGATCTTCTCCACACTATCATAAACAGCGTCTCAGACATCAGGCAGCGTATTCAGAACCACCTCATGTAGGAACTTCCTGTGAGGGAGCTTTTAGAGGGGGACGTCTGGTTACCTTCACCACCACTGTGAGCTGATCTGTAGGTTTATCTAGAACACAGAACCCCTCAGAATGACTTTGTGTGCATGGTATCTGTCTAATGATGTAGATTCAGATTGGACAGAAGTTGGTGGAGATGCCCTTAAGGGTTGGGGTACTTTGAACAGAACCTTTCACGGGAACCTGATACAGAGAGTCCTCACGGCAGACGTTCCTCCGACCACTAGGCCAGTTTCCCAGACCCAACACGCCAGACGTCTCGGTATGGAGCTGTAGAGGTTCCTAATGGTGTCCTGTGATAATCCATCCCATGCAGCTTAAATATCCTCACACAGTTCCTGCAGATGGTGCGGTAGGGGTGGAGGTGGAGGGACACCAGGCCTTCTGGACGTGTGACGACAAACCGTCCATCTTGGTGCTGACCACGGTGCCTCCACACACGGGTTCGTTGGGCGTCTCCACCAAGACTAAAGCGGGACTCGTCACTGAAGATGACCCGCTGCCATTCTGAGTCACTCCATGACAGTCTGGTACGACACCACTGCAGTCTTTGGTGACGGTGACGTGGTGTTAAGCACAGTCGTCATAAAGCCAGGAGTGTCTAATAGAGTGGACAGTGAGTGGACACAGTGTCTAAACACTCCAGCAGCACTGGAGATAGAGTATTCAGTACAGCACGCTAGTGGCCGAAGCAGTTAGCCTCCTGACCTCAAGTTCGTTTCGGAGAGTGAAGATGCCATGTAGCCCGATCCGAGAACAGTCCCAGCCTCCTCTTCCCCTGAGGCGTTCAGTACGGGTGTCTCAGGTGATGCATCATCAGTACTGTGCCGGAGGTGCTTTCGTCCTGGTTTAGTTCAGGTTATTGATCGTTAAGTCGGAAATCTTTTTGGGATCATCCAGGTGGTGTTAATCAGCGCTGGAGATGACACCACATTAAGGAGAAGTGTGGGGGGAGTGTGTTCTGACTCCTCTGCCCTGCAGGTCTAAAGATAAAAGGCTAATTTAATTATTAAACATGAGTTCAGCTCCAAAATCTCAGAAATATCCCGGTCGTGTTCAGCACGAGTTAGCCCTGCATGCTCAACACAGCCACGAGACTGCTCGAGGTAAAGGGGAGCTCCACCAAAATGTTCAGGATTCCTGCTTTTAGGATCTAAACAGGAGTCCCTCGGAATGGTTTGGTGTGAAACGCTCCAACAGGGCTGTACACAGTGGTGGTGAAGGTAACCAGACGTCCCCCTCTAAAAACTGCCTCACAGGAAGTTACTACATGAGGTGGTTCTGAATACGGTACCTGGTGTCTGAGGTGGTTCTGAATACGGTACCTGGTGTCTGAGGTGGTTCTGAATACGGTACCTGGTGTCTGAGGTGGTTCTGAATACGGTACCTGGTGTCTGAGGTGGTTCTGAATACGGTACCTGGTGTCTGAGGTGGTTCTGAATACGATACCTGGTGTCTGAAGTGGTTCTGAATACGGTACCTGGTGTCTGAGGTGGTTCTGAATACGGTACCTGGTGTCTGAGGTGGTTATGAATACGGTACCTGGTGTCTGAGGTGGTTATGAATACGGTACCTGGTGTCTGAGGTGGTTATGATAGGTTAGGGCTGAACGATTTGGGAATAATATCTAATTGTGATTTTTCAGTATTGATTTCAGTTCTGATGTTTTCAGGCGGCCAAGACAACGAGCGCAATCACTTTGTTCAGGATTGAGGGTTGGACGTAGCCAGGTTCAGGAGGCTTGGACGTAGCCAGTTAACACACTGGACTGCCAGTTTATGGTTCTGGTTTTCATGTACACAGTACAGGGGTTGATTCTGATTGGACTAACTGTAATGCAGGTGTTTCATGAGCTTCAGTATTCCCACTTATAACATACTGCAGCAACAGAGTTAATGATATAGGCTGCTCTACAACAGATCTTACAAATAAAAATAAATACAGCTCTTGCAAATGAAAAATGCAGCACTTGCGCTTTAAAAACAATAGCAGCTCCTGTAAAAAAAAAAAAAAGCAGCTCTTGCAAATTGGAATAATAGCAGCTCTTGTAAATAAAATGCAGGTCTTGCAAACAAAAAGCTTGCAGCTCTTGCAAATGAAAAAATACAGCTTTTGCAAATAAATAAAAGGAGCTCTTGCAAATTCCAGCAATAGCAGCTCTTGAAAATTCGAGTAATAGCAGCACTTGCAAATTGGAGCAATAGCGGTTCCTGCGAATTAAAAAATTGCAGTCTTTTAACTGGTAATTTTCCCCTTTTAAAAGTTAAGGCAACGTTTGATGGTTTAGGCTGTCAGTAAAACAACTGCAGCTCTTGCAATTTGAAAATTACACTCTCTTTATTTCTGATTGATTAATCTTTCAGCCCTAGACTTGCTCTTAAACTCCATTCATGGTGGAGGGATACATGCTGCAGGGCGCTGTGAGGTCAAATAGTCCCCCAAAGGAACTTAGTATTTCCAGGTTTTCCAGATTTTCATCATCAACATTCCATACACACTCAGAAGAGGTTTACTGGGGGGTTTAGATAAATAAATGGTAAATACAGTGTTTAAATGTGTGTTCTCAACATGGAGAACCCTGGTTCCCATCTCCACCACTCTGAAGAACGTCTGCACCATCTCACACCAAACATACTCCCGCTCACTATGCACTAGAACATCCACACGGACTGGACAGAAATTTTGATAGAGGGGTAGACTTTCCCTTTAACGGCACGATGTCCGTGGAGGTGGTTTAAGGCAGTTCCTTGTTTTCACCCTTGAGCGGTTTATGTACTGTGACCCGACCTGGTTGGAGATGGCGGTAGATCATAAAGCTTAATGATGTCAACTGCAGGAACAGTCCTGAGGAGCTCCGGCTCTGCACACGTTCGGGACTTCCCAGCTGTCGCGGGCTTGATTCACCTGGCCAGGTAATCATTAAGCTCTTATTAAACTGAGTCAGATGAGTGTCATGAAGCAGGATCAGGAAGCTCAGCTCTCCGGGACACGCTGCACGTCCGACCTGCTCCAGGTCCAGTCACAGTCAGGGCTGCAGATGATAAACGGCTTTTGGCCAGTCAGGGTCGCTTCTGACACCCCTCGGGTCATTTTCGGTGACTCTTGATGTGGCTCACTTTCTCCATGTTCATGTGAGAGGGTTCGGATGTTATGGTGGTGATGGGAACCAGGGTTCTCCCACACATGTGGACGCTAAAAATGAGTCCCCTTGTGTGCTTAAGGTGGTAGTACCTTCAGGCTCCTGCAGGTGGCGCTGCTCGAGGATGACGGGCTATAAATCCCTGTGGGGTGTGAGTAACGGGATCCATAGATGGGGAAGAGGTGCTACAGTGCAGGGAATGTCTCGTTCCATGTATGGAAAACGCTCCAGAGCAGATGTTAATGATTGGCTAAAAGGAGGGACTGCATGTGGGCGTGGCCAAAGACCATAGTGTGAAGGAAGTAGCTGAATCTGCAGGTGTGTGGAAGCGTACGGTCATACGGGTCTACCAGCAGTGGATACAATCCCAGTCTACAGGGAATTCTCCTCGGAACTGTGCCAGGGAAGGCCTCCACCACATCTGGACCACCTGACCAGTTCTCTGATGTCAGAGTGTCTGAACACTGATGTGGCTACATCCAGAACCTCGTCCAGTACATGCCCAATCCAAACTAGATGTGGACGTCTGGTTCCATTGGCCACCACTCTGAGCACTCCTGACTGGGTGTGTTTCTCTGAGCTGAGTGTTTCACACCAAGCCCCTCTGACTGAGTTGGTGGTGTTCCCCTTTAACATCTCACTCTGCAGGATTACCGTGGGGCTGCTCTGGGTGGAACCGTGTGCACAAATCCATACCGCTGTCCCGCTGCCGTGTCCGACGCTCAGAGCTCCTGAATAATCTCTGCGTGTTGTCATGTGGTTAAATCTCAAGTGCATTTCATCATGCCTGATCACACGGAGCCTAATCTCCCTCCTGCCCCGCACTGGTAGGAGACTGATCCCGCTGGGGTCTTAGTCTACAGGGCTCCGGATTTTATACACAACTGAAACATCCATCTGAGACCCCCACATGCCAGCCCCCCACCCGGCATGTTCAGCTGGTAAGTGCTCCAGATGTCACCTCTGCAAAGCCATGCCACCATGCAAGTAGCCACTGCTTCACTGGTCCTTTACAACCACAGTCTCTGGTAACCGTGGTCCGGACACTCGGGTGGCGAATCAACAGCAACGGATGTAAGCAGAGTCATTCTGAGAAACTTACCGAGAACTGTTCCCAGTGGTGGTGAAGGTAACCAGACGTCCCCTCTAAAAGCTCCCTCACAGGAAGTTCCTGCATGAGGTGGTTCTGAATACGCTGCCTGATGTCTGAGACGCTGTTTATGATAGTTTTGGCCTTAAACTCCTGCAAATTTCAATACTAGCTGCTCTTGCGAATGGAAAAATTAGCAGCTCTTGCAAATAAAAAAAGCAACTCATGCAAAAGGAAATAACAGGTTTGCAAATTAAAATAGCAGCTCTTGCAAATAAAAAAAAAAAGCAGCTCTTGCAAACTAAAATAATAGCTGATCTTGAAAATTAAAAAATAGATAGCAGCTCTTGGAAATAAAAAAATAGCAGCTCTTGCAAACTAAAATAATAGCAGCTCTTGCAAATTCAAAAATAGATAGCAGCTCTTGCAAAAAAATAGCAGCTCTTGCAAACTAAAATAATAGCAGCACTTGCAAATTAAAAAATAGATAGCAGCTCTTGGAAATTCAAAAATAGATAGCAGCTCTTGCAAATAAAATATAGTAGCTCTTGCAAACTAAAATAATAGCAGCTCTTGCAAATTCAAAAATAGATAGCAGCTCTTGCAAATAAAAAATAGCAGCTCTTGCAAATTCAAAAATAGATAGCAGCTCTTGCAAATAAAAAATAGCAGCTCTTGCAAACTAAAATAATAGCAGCTCTTGCAAATAAAAAAACTTAGCTCTTGCAGATAAACAAAAATAGCAGCACTTGCAAATTAAATAGATAGCAGCTCTTGGAAATAAAAAAATAGATGCTCTTGCAAACTAAAATAATAGCAGCTCTTGCAAATTCAAAAATAGATAGCAGCTCTTGCAAATAAAAAATAGCAGCTCTTGCAAACTAAAATAATAGCAGCTCTTGCCAATTCAAAAATAGATAGCAGCTCTTGCAAATTCAAAAATAGATAGCAGCTCTTGCAAATAAAAAATAGCAGCTCTTGCAAACTAAAATAATAGCAGCTCTTGCAAATTCAAAAATAGATAGCAGCTCTTGCAAATAAAAAACTTAGATCTTGCAGATAAACAAAAATAGCAGCACTTGCAAATTAAAAAATAGATAGCAGCTCTTGGAAATAAAAAATAGATGCTCTTGCAAACTAAAATAATAGCAGCTCTTGCAAATTCAAAAATAGATAGCAGCTCTTGCAAATAAAAAAATAGCAGCTCTTGCAGATTAAAAAAATGTATTCAAAATGAGATTTCAATTCTAAACATTTCCCATTTAAAAGTTAAGATCACATGTTTGATAGTTTAGGCTGTAGATTAGAAATTTGAAAATTGCACTCTCTTCAGTATAAAATGGATTATTCTTTCAGCTGTAGTTCTGGTCTTTAGCTCTATTTATGACGAAGGGCATGTTGCAGGGCAATGTGAGGTGTAAGTATTTTCAGATTTTCCTGATTTTTCCCATCAACATTTTATATAAACACACCTAACGCTGTGAAACACCTCCACCAGCACCAATAACAGCTGGGACTGAATTGGGCATGTACTGGACGAGGTTCTGGATGTAGCCACATCAATGTTCAGAATTAGTCAGGTGGTCCAGATGTGGTGGATGCCTTCCCTGGCACAGTTCCGAGGAGAATTCCCTGTAGACTGGGATTGTATCCACTGCTGGTAGACCCGTATGACCGTACGCTTCCATACACCTGCAGATTCAGCTACTTCCTTCACACTATGGTCTTTGGCCACGCCCACATGCAGTCCCTCCTTTTAGCCAATCATTAAAATCTGCTCTGGAGCCATTTTCCACACATGGAACGAGACATTCCCTGCACTGTAGCACCTCCTCCCAATCTATGGATCCCGTCACTCACACCCCACAGGGACTTATAGCCCCGTCATCCTCGTACAGCGCCACCTGCAGGAGCCTGAAGGTACTACCGGCGGGGGACTCGTTTTTAAGTCTGGTGACTTTACTGTCTGCATTGTCCTGGAAAGCAGCCCAGAATGACACGGGCATTAGGAGACTCGCTAAATG
>JAMWET010006756.1:67500-70313 GCA_024036415.1 Prochilodus magdalenae
GTGGTCACTGACCCAGATAAAGGCATTGTTTATTCATAGCGTCCATAAAAGACACTGAGACGCTGAAAGTCTCTCTGAGCGTGGAAGGACGAGATGCTGAACCCACATGCCCTGCCTCAGATGGACCTGCAGCTGGGGACAGAGAGTCATTACCAGGCTGAGAAGCCGGTTCCCTGCGTCATCACCAGAGCCTCGGCCATCAAAGCCAGAAATAAAGTAACCCTAGATGGAGCAGGTCAGTAGGCTGTCCTGAGGAACAGGAGGCTCCACAGACTGCCTAACGCTTCAGGGGTTTCGGGGTGATATGACTGTTCCTGTCTGTTGTGCCATGAAAGAACCGACAGAGGTTCTCTGTGACAGCAGAGTGAGAGGAAACAGTGTGGTGATTATTGCCTGTTATTAATAGCAGAAATTAATCTCTGACCACATCAGTCTGGCTAAAGATTATTGATGTTTGCTGTTGGCGTCTGGGTGGAGACTGTTGGTGTCTGGGTGGAGACTGGGGTGGAGACTGTTGGCGTCTGGGTGGAGACTGTTGGCGTTGTGTTGGCGTTTGCGTGGAGAGTGTTGGCGTTTGCATGGAGAGTGCTGGGTGGAGAGTGCTGGGTGGAGCATGCTGGTATTGTGTTGACGTTGTGTTGGCGTTTGGGTGGAGAGTGCTGGCGTTTGGCTGGAGAGTGCTGGCTGGAGAGTGTTGGCGTTTGGGTGGAGAGTGTTGGGTGGAGAGTGTTGGCGTTGTGTTGGCGTTTGGGTGGAGAGTGTTGGGTGGAGAGTGTTGGGTGGAGAGTGTTGGCGTTGTGTTGGCGTTTGGGTGGAGAGTGTTGGGTGGAGAGTGTTGGCGTTTGCGTGGAGAGTGCTGGGTGAAGAGTGTTGGCGTTGTGTTGGCGTCTGGGTGGAGAGTGTTGGGTGGAGAGTGTTGGGTGGATAGTGTTGGCGTTTGCGTAGAGAGTGCTGGGTGGAGAGTGTTGGCGTTGTGTTGGCGTTTGGTTGAAGAGTGTTGGGTGGAGAGTCCCGGGTCTTGGCGTTTGGGTGGAGAGTGCCGGTGTTGTGTTGGCGTTTGGGTGGAGAGTGTTGGGTGGGTAGTGTTGGCTTTTGGGTGGAGAGTGCCGGGTGGAGAGTGTTGGCGTTGTGTTGTGTTGGCGTTTGGGTGGAGAGTGCTGGCTGGAGAGTGTTGGCTGGAGAGTGTTTGCGTTGTGTTGGCGTTTGGGTGGAGAGTGTTGGGTGGGTAGTGTTGGCGTTTGGGTGGAGAGTGTTGGGTGGGTAGTGTTGGCGTTTGCGTGGAGAGTGCCGGGTGGAGAGTGTTGGCGTTGTGTTGGCGTTTGGGTGGAGAGTGCTGGGTGGAGAGTGTTGGCGTTGTGTTGGCGTTTGGGTGGAGAGTGTTGGGTGGGTAGTGTTGGTGTTGTGTCGGCGTTTGGGTGGAGAGTGCCGGGTGGAGAGTGCCGGAGAGATTGTAAGAGTGCTGTGTGTTTCTGGCTGCAGCGTCGTCACCTCCTCCTGCTCATGTGGAGAAGCGGATGGTGAGTGAGAAGCTGGACTCTGTAGTCCTCCAGTTGAGGCAGGTGACCCGAGAGAGAGATGAACTGCGTAAACGACTCGCCCTTTCATCACCCGGAACCACCTTTGACGACTGCAGGTAACCGAGCAGAGGAGAAAGGGGAGGGGCCTGATAATACACGGGTAGGGGTCTGGATATGGATGTTTTGGAGGTAACTGGTAACTCCTAAAGGTGTGGAGCAGAGCTTAAAGGAGTTTCGTATATATGTGGGGGAGCTTTATGATACTAGGGATGTGGTCTGTGGGGAGGGGGTGGGGCATATCAGGGTTTGTGGATAGTTTTTCGAAGGAGGGCCTAAAGAATTAGGGGGAGTGACCTGTGTCTGCGTGCGTCTGTCTGCGTGCGTGTGCCTGTGTCTGCGTGCGTGTGCCTGTGTCTGCGTGCGTGTGCCTGTGTCTGCGTGCGTGTGCCTGTGTCTGCGTGCGTCTGTCTGCGTGCGTCTGTCTGTGTCTGCGTGCGCGTGCGTGTGCCTGTGTCTGCGTGCGTGTGTCTGCGTGCGTACCTCTGTGCTCTGCGTCTGCCTGTGTGCGTGATGTCCCGACCTGCGTGTAGTCTGTGCCTGCGTGCGTCTGTCTGCGTGCGTGTGCCTGTGTCTGCGTGCGTCTGTCTGCGTGCGTGTGCCTGTGTCTGCGTGCGTCTGTCTGCGTGCGTGTGCCTGTGTCTGCGTGCGTCTGTCTGCGTGCGTGTGCCTGTGTCTGCGTGCGTCTGTCTGCGTGCGTCTGTCTGCGTGCGTGTGCCTGTGTCTGCGTGCGTCTGTCTGCGTGCGTGTGCCTGTGTCTGCGTGCGTGTGCCTGTGTCTGCGTGCGTGTGCCTGTGTCTGCGTGCGTCTGTCTGCGTGCGTGTGCCTGTGTCT
This sequence comes from Prochilodus magdalenae, assembly GCA_024036415.1. Taxonomy (NCBI): domain Eukaryota; kingdom Metazoa; phylum Chordata; class Actinopteri; order Characiformes; family Prochilodontidae; genus Prochilodus; species Prochilodus magdalenae. The sequence continues at coordinate 69,909 of JAMWET010006756.1, forward strand.
GCGTGCGTCTGTCTGCGTGCGTGTGCCTGTGTCTGCGTGCGTGTGCCTGTGTCTGCGTGCGTGTCCCTGTGTGCCTGCAGGCCGAGTGTGAAATCAGCTCATGATTACGAGCGTCTGAAGCTGCAGTGTATGAAGGCCATGGCGGATCTGCAGGCTCTACAGAACCAACACACACAGACGCTGAAGAAGTGTGAGGAGGCCATGAAGGAGGCGGATTTCTACCAGTGAGTACATCAGGAATGACTCATAGCAGCCTGATTATTTGTTATACTGTATATGTAAACTAGGTGGTTCTTGTGACATCACAGAAACAGTAAACTAGATACAAGTTGTTTTGTGCAGCGTAATTTACATATACGTATGTCTGTAGAAATGTTTAACCATGTTTATACAAAACATCAGCCT
>JAMWET010006757.1:2500-12500 GCA_024036415.1 Prochilodus magdalenae
GAGAGAGAGAGACACAGAGAGAGAGAGAGAGATGTGGAGAGAAAGAGAAAGACAGACAGAGGCAGAGAGAGAGAGACAGACAAAGGCAGAGAGAGAGAGACAGAGAGAGAGAGGCAGAGACAGAGAGAGAGAGGCAGAGACAGAGAGAGAGAGAGAGAGAGAGAGAGATGTGGAGAGAAAGAGAAAGAGAGACAGAGGCAGAGAGAGAGAGGCAGAGAGAGACAGAGAGATGTGGAGAGAAAGAGAAAGAGAGCTATTATAGCTGCTTTAACTGTTGTGGCCAAACACACAGATCAGTTCATGCCTGAGAAATCCATCAGGTGAACGAGTACAGTGGTTTCCGTGTTTCTGGCACTATGACTGCACCTCCTCACTCCCACACAAGGGAAGAGGTCATTTACCGCCGAGTACAGAGCAGTGCAGCAGAGTGTATAGTGTAGTTCTCACTGAGGACAGAGGGGCGTTTGTATCCCCCTGTTTTCAAAGTGCTCTAGAGGGCTGTGATATATATAAGTACTGCAGGTCTGCAGTTTCATTCCACATCCATCTAATTCCGGATGACAGAATCAGAGAATTATAAAACACAACGTCTAATAACGTATAAAGTACTACATCTAATGTAGAATGTGGAACTAAGCCACTGATATGTGGGTCGTATGCATGGTTACGCTTGGTCTAAACCCATGTTGATAGTCATGCTGCATCTATTTCAGTGATACGGCTGGATAAACATCCATTTCCAAGACTTTACATGTTTCTTTGGTTACACAACACTTGTTTCCATGGTAACACTACACCCATTTCCGTGGTTGCACTACTTGTGTTTTCGTGTCTAGGTTACACCTGTTTCCATGACTACACTACATGCATTTCCATGATCACACTACTTCTGTTTCTATGGTTACACTACACCTATTCTGATGGTGACACTACACCTGTTTCTATGGTTACACGATATTTGTCCGTGGTTACACTACACCTATTTCCATAGTTACACCAGGTCAGTTTCTATTGTTATGCTACACCCATTTCCATGGCCACACCATAAGCATTACCATGGCTATGCTACACCAGTTTCCATGGTCACACTACCTGCATTCCCATAGTTACACTACACTACACATGTTTCCATGGTGACCCTGCACCAATTCCCATGGTTACACTACATCCATTTCTGTAGTTCTGCCAGTCCTATCTACACTATTTCCATATTTATACAGAATCTATTTTCTTGATTATGTCACACAGTTTCCATGGTTACACCACACATGTCCCCGGTAACACTATCCCCATTTTTCTATACTTATGGTACTCCTGTTTCCATGGTTACACCACACATGTCCCTGGTAACACTATCCACTTTTTCTATACTTATGGTACTCCTGTTTCCATGGTTACAGCACACACATGTCCATGCTAACACAGGGTCAACACACATGCCTGTGGTTCCCCTTCTCGTTCTACATCCTTGATGCTCATAAAGAATGCACAACAATTGCATCATACTTCCAACTTCTGCAACTTCACACTGACCCTCCTATGCCTGAGGGCAAGTCAGTCAGTGAGTGTCTCTGAAATATCCTCACTCAGAGAGACTGCATGACCCTAAAACCAATATGCTGGACACATAAAGCCGTGACGAACAGTAGTGTGTATTTTTGTATTGGGGTTGTAGCCAAAGGGCAGCTGCTGGACCCTCAGCACAACATCCGGCAGAGCTTCCTGGTGGGAAAACGCATCTATCTGTGTGTGTGTGTGTGTGTGTGTGTGTGTGTGTGTGTGTGTGTGTGTGTGTGTGCGTGTGTGTGCGTGTGCATTCACTGACAGACAGGCCCGCAGATGAATGCAGTCGCAGTTATAAAGCAGGCCAGTGACGGAGACAGAGACACAGTGAGGCTTTTGCCCCTCAACGCTCACACTCATACACTGCCATACGTCACCCAAATTGTGCACCACGAGACAAAGACATGTCTTGTAGTTCAAGAATTCATAATTGTTTTTTATAGTCTCTCTCCCTCATTCTCTCTCTCTCTCTCTCTCTCTCTCTCTCTCCGTAAAATTGCATGAGTCATGTGCTGCAAGTGCAGAAGAAGAAAAAGGAGGGGGGGAGGCCCAAAATTGACGGAACGAGAGAACACACTGGAGGAAAAGGTTATGGCTTTACGACCTATTAACTATTTTACAACCTAATGACTTATGACTGATATTTAATGATTTACTTTTCATAAGCATATTTTATTCATCTGCTTCTACAGTAGGCCTTCACTGGGGAACTTCATATCCATAAGCTATTGATCCTGCTAAAGATCTTAATAATCCAAAAAAAAAGTTATTTGTTATTGTGATCATTATCATCATTATTATTATCATTTGTTGACTTGAAATGCATCCCAGATGTCTCTTTATTGCACATGCAGTGCACTATATCAGTGCATTAGCCTTTATTTTATGACCTACGCAGTGCACTACACAACCAACTGGGACACAGCCATTCAGAATCAAAGGTCGGAAAGTATGAGGGCATGAAAACGGAGAGGATGGCTGGCTGAATTAGCTTTAGCGCTGTAGGCCTTGGCCACAGAGCCCCTTATCCTCCTCCAGCAGACACAGCAACATTAATAAAACAGCATGCACCCAGCTTACCTGCTTCTCTCGGCTGCTTTAGTCCTCCACAGACTCTGTGCAGAGCTCAGAGGAGTGAAAGGAGAGACAGAGTGAGGGAGAGACAGAAAAGCAAGGCCCGAAAAGAAAAACGTGCAGATAGGCCTCTGGGTTCGACCTCAAGGAGAAAGGGAGAAAGAAGGGAAATGGAGTGATGGAGGATGCAGCAGTCAGGGAGTGGAGGACAGAAGGGAGGGATGTACCACTCTGGCTCTAAGCAGAGGGGGGAAAGTGGTTATACTGGACTTGGAGTGATTCCCAGTGTGTGTGTGTGTGTGTGTGTGTGTGTGTGCTTGTTTGTGAACATTCTCAGTTCATCAGACCGAACACACTTTTTGTTTTTGGGGATCTGAGTTTAAAATTAGAAAAAAAATATTACACATAGAAGCATATATATAAAACAAATGAGACGTATGGCTAATTTACATATCTATAACATAAATGAGACGTACTATTATTATTCTGATTACACATGCAGTAAAATATACATTATACACATGCGACATAACTACACCATTGGCAGACAGCTGCCCAACACAGGACCACATGCACGCAGACCGCTACCACGGCGTCACCAAAGACCGCAGTGGTGTCGTGCCAGACTATCATGGAGTGACTCAGAATGGCAGCGGGTCATCTTCAGTGACAGGTCCCGCATAAGTCTTGGTGGAGACGCCCAACGTGTGTATGTGGAGGCACCGTCCTCAGCGCCAAGATTAACGATTGTTGTCACACGTCCTGGTGTCACTCCGCCTCCACCCCTACTGCACCATCTGCAGTAACCGTAACTGTGTTGAGAATATTCAAGCTGCATGGGATGGTTATCACAGGACACCATTAGGAACCTCTACAGCTCCATGCCGGGACGTCTGGCACGCTGCCTTAGCCATACTGAGAGACAGACTTCTGTATGTGTAGCTCAATCAATATTGATCATATCAGTCTACATGCGTCACCATTTATTGATCCTGGTCATCTTTATCTTCCTTCCCAATAAGCACTGCGACCCCACACTTATTTCTGGGTGCAACTATCCTTTTTATGGTGGTGTATATATCCATTTAAAGACACTATCAATAAACAAGTATTTAATAGATATGGTATATATATATATATATATATATATATATATATATATATATATATATATATATATATATATATATATATACAAAGCATTCGTATGCCTCCATGTCCTGACACAGTATAAAAACCAACGTCCATGTGTGTGTGAAGCCGTTGAGTGATCGTGGGTGTTGCATTTGACAAACAGACTACAAAGATCTATTTTAGACTTTAATTTGCAGTTGTAACGGCTTGTTAACTCTTCTGCAGCATATTGGCTGGTAAAAAAATGCGTTGTGGGTGTTGCATGAAAAAAGGAATTTTCTTCGCACACAGTGAACATAATAATGCTAAAACAGGGGAACAGAGGAATATGTGTACTTTGTGAAGTTGGTACTGAATGCATACAGCACAGACAGCAAACGATATACTGCACAGATTCTTATCCGTCCTTTACATACAAGCACAACAGGTTTAGAGTTGTTGTCAGCATCATAGATCTTCTATCTGCTCTTCGGTGAGGATGTGAAGGGCAGAGGGAGCGCTGTGATACTATGATAATAGCTGCAATAGGATATTTTTATAAAACAGTTGGTCGTGTTAGGATATGCAGCTACAGTTCGGTAATGCATCTGTACACTGAAGTGGTTTCCCTGCTCTCACCGGAAGACCCAGGTGGACTAGAGTACTGGTTTTTGCTTTTCTAAGCTTCTATCTTCTCACCACAGGCATGCATGTGCTACATTTATCACAGAACAGCAGCAGAAACAAATACAATAGAACTAACTTTAGATGAGAATAAGCTATATAAAATGTATATACAGTATATACTGTAGTGCACCGCTACTGCTGGAGCTGGTCTCTATAAGCTCATGAGGAGGACCAGCGGATGGCGCTCCAGGAAAAGGGACTGTTTATGTTGTTTGTTAGTTTTAACTGTAGGTATATGTTTTTTGTGTCATGTGGGAATGGCTGGGTAGCGCCCCCCAGTGGACTGATGAAGACAAGGCTGGTCTGGAGGTTCACAGGTGGTCACAGGCTGTGGGTCAAGGAGCGAGCGCCCTGCATTTTTTTGCGGGCTATGTTTACTGCTGGTAGGCTCTGGCCTCTAGAAGCTAGTAAGCTGTGGCCACACTACAGGTGATTATTGCACCACTCCAGAGTTTCTAGTATACAGGTGGAGCTATCTTTATGGTGTACTGTATCCCATCATGCACCACAGCCTCACCAGCTCTCAGCCTGCTTCAGCCAGAGAAAATGGCGGTAGGTAACACTGGGGAACAAAATGCAGCCCACGAGTATAAATGAGGGTGTAGTGACTGTAGTGGGGTGTGTTTCTATCAGAATGAGCCTCAGAAAGTTAAATATACAGCTCTGAAGATTAATAAAAGATGAACTCGCTTTAGAGGACCAGTTTTAGAGTGAAATAGCCGAGGGGAGCTAACAGCTAGGCTAACCGTATCGCAGGTGAACTGAGCAGCGTTAGCAGCAGCTAGCTCTAAACAGTGGATACAGTAATAACAGCTCTAAAGTAAATGTGGGTGTAGTGGTTGTAGTGGGGTGTGTGTTCATCAGAATGAGCCTCGGAAATTTAAAATATACAGGTCTGAAGATTAATAAAAGATGAACTCCCTTTAGAGGATCAGTTTTAGAGGGAAATAGCCAAGGGGAGCTAACAGCTAGGCTAACCGTATCTCAGGTGGACTGAGCAGCATTAGCAGCAGCTAGCTCTAAACAGTGGATACAGTAATAACAGCTCTGAGGTAAATGTGGGTGTAGTGGGGTGTGTTCATCAGAATGAGCCTCGGAAATTTAAAATATACAGGTCTGAAGATTAATAAAAGATGAACTCGCTTTAGAGGATCAGTTTTAGAGTGAAGTAGCCGAGGGGAGCTAACAGCTAGGCTAACCGTATCTCAGGTGAACTGAGCAGCGTTAGCAGCAGCTAGCTCTAAACAGTGGATACAGTAATAACAGCTCTGAGGTAAATGTGAGGTAACTGGTCATGTGACTGTATATACCACACTGTAGGTCAGAACTTGTTATTGTACTCGGCTGTGTTTTGCTCCCCAGTGTTACATGCGGCCATTTTCTCAGGCTGAGAGCTGGTGAGGCTGCGGTGTATGATGGGATGTGGTACACCATGAAGATAGCTCCACCTGTATACTAGAAACTCTGTCTGGGTCCGAAATCGCATACTTAGTCGGTACGTACTAGATTGAGCCCAGTGCGCACTGCTCGACCCGTAAATACGTACGTAAATACGTAGTATCCACGTAACCTCGGAAGTTCTACGTCCGCCATCTTGCCAACGTCATTTGACGGAAGACTGTAGAAGTCATATAAACATGTAAAATGGGCTTTAGAAAACTTTAGATGTTTTAACTGTAGATTATTTACACTTGTACAGACCCGACGTCCCGTTTCCGCCATTTTCTTTTCCCCAGCTCAAAACACTTCTACAGCTCCAGTGGAATCATGGGATAGCACAGTGTGCTGTGCTCGCATACTTGAGAATCTCACCGGAAGCAGTACGTCATCTGGGGAACTTTTGCCTACTGCTTTATGACTATTGCAGATTCGAAAAAGGCTACACATTCTCACCTACTGCGTAGTACTGTAGTAGGTGGTTTCGGACGCAGCCCTGGTGAGGCCGCAGTGCATGATGGGATGCAGTAGACCATGATAATAGCTCCACCTGTATACAAGAAACTCTGACTGGAGTAGAACACCATCCGGGTATCTCCAGTGCACTGCAGATTTGGAATTTAGTCGCATACTGCATACTAGATACTAGATTAGGTAGATTCAGTACATGAGTATTATGTAGTGCGCCATTCTGAATACAGCCACGGCAGCGCTACCTTTTCATCCGCTCATGTTGGACTGATTCCAATCCAAGCTACACTGACAGTACAAGACAGAAGAGATTATGTTGATAATGTCAGACGTGTTAATCCCAAAAATCTTACTAACTGTTCCTATAATCCACAATTACTGCTTATTTGCTGAAATTTGGAAGAAAATGTATCTGTATTACCTGAAACACTGCATATTTCTGGGGCTTTTTTACAGTGTAGGCCTTTTATTGCCTAATCATTCCTGGTTTCCAGTGCCGGATTTAAATTCCCAATTAAACCTCCAAAAATGAATTACCCCTCTTTTATTTTGAAACTCGGGAAATGACGCCACTCAAACCCCCCCACCCCCTTCCAGACCCTCCCAACCCCCCTCCGGCTCCGCGCGCCTGTGACGCAGGCAGCTGGCGAATGCACAGCGAGGGCGGGGCGCAGCGGGTAGGGAGAGGGAGGGGGTGACGTCACTGCGTAAAAAGCGCAGCGGCGTAAGGCGCAGCGGGATACAGTGCGGATCCGAGCGCTGAGAATACAGGCGCACAGGCTATAAATACAAATAAATAAATAAACGAGGAGTGTGAGGGTACAGCAGAGAGAACGCAGCACGCACGCGCGCACATACACACTCGGCTCGCGCGGTGGGGTCCGCTATCGGTCCCTATACACGTACACGCACGCACGCATACACACGCGTTCTCTCCCAGGGCTGGGCTTTTTTTTTTCCACGCAGGCTCTTCCGATCTCTGGCCTCGGTGGGAAAAAGAGAGAGGAGGAATGGGGTGGCACTCACTGCCCCAGCTGCTCTGGCTGGCGTGAAACGACAGCTATCTCGTGAAGGGAAAGAAGAAGAAGGAGGAGGAGAAGGGATATCGACACAGCGGCTCCACTGACGCCTCACGCACACTGAGCCGGATCTCTTTCTCTCACTGTGTCTTTCTGTCTCTGGGCGTGTTGGTGCGTGCGTGTGCTTTAGGGTGGGGTGGGGGGGTCTCCATTGCCCTGTGAGAGTGAGTGAGTGAGTGAGTGTGTGTATGCGCGCGCGCACCAGCGCCCGCGCGCGTGTATGTGCAGGGTGTTCAGGTTAGGGTTTGGATTCGTGGTCCCGTTTTTGGATTCGTGGAGGATGGGAGCGCGCGAAGACAAGGCAAAGCACGAGGGGCTGTGGAGAACTCCGACATAATACAGGTATTTGGCTGTTGCTAATTGGTGGTGTTGGTGTTTATCATTCTCGGGCATAATGGTGATGGTTGGAGCCATCGGGGATGTTGGAGGACACGATGCGCGTCAGCTCCAACCGGAGTGTCACCGCTCATTCAGTGATGGAGAATGGAAGAGAGACATGGAGAGGGAGGGAGAGTGATAGAGAGAGAGAGAGAGGAGCAGGAGGGGGTTAATGCATACTGATAAACGCTGATAGCTGTCCAGTTCTGAGCGAGCCTTCCATTCACAGGTGTTCCATCGCCCTCTGTGTACGTCTATGGGGAAAGTGCCTTGAGCAGTTAAATGGCTTAATGGACTTGCTAATGGTCAGCACTGGTCACTGATGCAGCTTGTGGGTTTAAGATTTAGCCTAGTCCTTACCAGAGCCCTTACACTTCATATGAGGAATAGAGACAGCAGGGAGAGAGGAAGGGGACGCATACTGATGTACCCTGTCCAGCCTGGTCATTTGGAGACCTCAGTGCACCATTTAGGGCCTGCCTTAGCCTGGACTAAAGAGGGTTTTGATTGTGACATATCAGTTTAGTCCCGGACTAAGCCTAGTCCATCTTTGTGAAAGCAGCCCTTAGAGTTTATATGAGGAATAGAGACAGGGAGAGAGAGAGATGGATGGATGGAGAGAGGAAGAGGAAGGGAACGCGTACCGATGCACTCTAATAGCTGTCCAGTTCTGAATAGGCCTTTCATTCACAGATGGACATTTGGTCATTTGAGGTTGAATGAGTGAATGTGCTGATGATTTAGGGCTGCTTTCCAAGATCCAGATTAAGCCCAAGCCTAGACTAAAAGTGGAACACCACAGATAAAGGGGTTTAGTCCGAGACTAAGCCTTGGTCTTGTCCATGAATGCGGTTCAAAGAGTTTATATGATGGAGAAGGGCCGAGAGACATAGATGCATGGATAGAAAGAGAGAGAGAGAGATTATGTGGAAGACGATTTACCCTGATACCTGTCCGGTTCCATGCAGGCCTTTCGGTCACAGGTGTTTTATTAGGATCTGTAGGAGAGTGTCTTTAGGGCTGGTTTTTTTAAGACCCAGGTTAAGCCTAAGACTAGACCAATCCCAGTGTTTTTATGGTGGCATGCTAATGTGAATGCAGCCCGGAGAGTTTGAGAAAGACCGAGAGACGGAGAAGGGGAGAGACACCTAGACATATGGGTAGAGAGAGGGGAAGGGGACGCATACTGATACTCTGAAAGCTGTCCGGATCTGGGCTGGCCTTTCATGTACAGATGTTTTATTGGTCATCTGAGCTCTTTGTGTTTGGCTATGGGGAACGTGCACTGGGCTGGCACTGGGCTGGCACTGGGCTGGCACTGGGCTGGCACCCAAGACCCAGATTAAGCCTAAGACCAGACCAAACCCAAACTGTTTTGACGTTGGAATACCGATATACTCTGAAAGCTGTCCGGTTCCATACAGGTCTTTCACTCACAGATGCTTTATTAGTCATTTGGTGTCTATAGGCGTATAGGTAAATGCCCTCATGGTTTGGAGCTGGTTTCCAAGACCCAGATTAAGCACAAGCCTAGACTAAAAGTGGAACACCAGTGGTAAAGGGGTTTAGTCCAAGACTAAGCCTTGGTCTTGTCCATGAATGCGGTCCCAAGAGTTTATATGACTGAGAAGGGTCGAGTGACATAGATTGAGAGAGAATAAGAGAGTGTGGAAGATGATTCATACCGATTTACTCTGAAAGCTGTCTGGTAGCACACATGCCTTCCATTCACAGGTGTTTTATTAGGGTCTATAAGGAGGTGTCTTCGTCATTTAGGGCTGTTTTTCCAAGATGCAGATTAAGCCTAAAACCAGACTAAACCAGTTTTTCTTATTGGATGACTCCCACTGATAAAGCAGTTTAGTCCAAGAGTCTTCCTTCGCCTTGTCCACAAATGCAGGCCTCATACTCTATATGAATAAGACAGAAACACAAGGCTAGAGAGACAGAGAGGAAGAGGACGCATACTGATGTACTCTGACTCTGGACAGGTCTTTCATGCACAGGTGTTTTATTGGGCATTTGTGGTTTTATGTGTATGCCTATGGGGAAAATGGATGTGTCGAGCATTGGGTTGGTTTCCAAGTCCCGATTAAGTCTAAAGAGATGGAGATAAAGTGTATTCACACTGACATACTCTGATAGATGTCCTGCACACGTATTTTATTGGGCATTTGAGGTTTTGTATTTGCCTAGCG
>JAMWET010006757.1:17500-25000 GCA_024036415.1 Prochilodus magdalenae
TCTTTCTTAGGACGTCCTAGTGCGTGCTTGACTAACCACAGAAACATGGTCACAAATGGGACGTTTCCAGGGCAGCTCCAGCATGGACACAAAAACATGGTCACAAATGGAACGGGACAGCTCCAGCCAGGGACGGGCCACCAAAAAGAGGACATTCTCTGGAAACTAAGGCTAGCTGATCACCCAACACAGTGTACCACATTTAGCTAGCTGGCAGGCTAGCAGGCTAGCTCACTAGTAGCTCCCACAGCCCAGCAATTAGGGTATCATGTGCATGACATGTCTCATAATCAAGTCTACCAGGCCTTGTTCTGACCGCTAGCCCAGATCTGATTTTTGGCATATCCAGATTCTACTTACAATGCGATTCCAATTGGATTTTCACAAACGTGTCTCAGTCTGGCAACAAAATACGGATTTTCATAACGTGTTTCAACGTGACGCGCAGCGATGGTGTCAATTTGACAGAAGTGCTGGGAGTGTTCTGCAACACGACATGCGGCGATTCCCAGAACCTGGGATTCGCCACGTAGCGCCTTACGGCTACTTTACAGCAGCAACCCATGCAAATAGCTTGGTGGTGCTGTTGGGCACACAACCCCCCATCTGATCATTTGCAAATAACAGTGAGGATAGGCATCTCCAAAGATCTGATTGGAGAAGCAAATCCAGTTTGCCTGCAGTTTGAACGCAGCCTTAATGACTCAACCACTGAAATATGCAAACAGTGTTATTGTGGTCTCTGTACTGGTGTTTTTCCATTTGTTAAAATTTCAAAAATGAACTACTGTGATGTACGTCATGCATCATGTAGAGGAAGGTGAATGTACCGTACATCTGATGATGTGCTGTAATTGACATTATCTCAGCTGTTTCATACTGCTTGTTTTTCTGCTGGGCCTCTGGCTGTGGTCAGCGTGGGGTCCGGCTGGGTGAGGACAGTGCCTGTTTGACTCGTCGTAGCAGGTGCTGGGTGTAAATGAGGAAGCTTTGTGTTGAAAGCGAGTGTGTGATGCCGGCAGAGCTTTTGCAATAACACTGCGTGTCTGCGTTTGTGTATGTGTGTGCTCACACGTGTGTGTACACGGGTGGGTATGCTTTGGGTGGAAACTGGGACACACCTTCTTTCACCTCTCTGTGTTTGTAGTCTGGTATGCATACCTGCAGCGTCACTGGCGGGTTTGCTGAATCACTTTAAGGGGCTAAGATGACGCGAGGCTTTCTCCAATGAATGCCTGGACACCGGATACGCCCTTCAGACACGTTCAGGCTTTGAGGGAAACACACACTGACATGTTTTAAAGGGCGATTGACTTCCTAGCTCATCGTGTAGGAATGCTCGCCCTAGGCGTTGTTATTCCGTGCGATATGTTAACAAAGAGTTCAGCCATGCCGCATGCCGTCTGTTAATTGTCATCTCGGTACTGACTTCCGCAATACGGACCTGGCTGGCCGCTATCAATAAACCACCGATGAGTGTTTAACCAGTGACTGAAGGGTTTGTTGCTTTCTGTGCGGTGAGCATCTTGACAAATCACAGATGCTCCTCTGGGATTTGGATGGACCTAAGGGTTTAGATGTTCCAATAAATCTAAATCATTTGGGCAAAAAAAAAGGCCTTAAAGGGGAAGTCTGGTTTTTTTTTTTTTTTGTTGTTTTTTTTCTTTCTTCCTCTCCCTCACTCATTCTCAAGAAAACCGCTGCACCCAGAAGCAAGTGTGGGATTCACTGCTATTGGAAAGGAAGATAAAGGTTACCAGGAACAATAAATGAAGATACATTTAGACTGATATGGGTAATATTTATTGAGCTGCATACAGGGGTTGGACAATGAAACTGAAACACCTGGTTTTAGACCACAGTCATTTATTAGTATGGTGTAGGGCCTCCTTTTGCGGCCAATACAGCGTCAGTTGGTCTTGGGAATGACATATACTGCGTCCTGCACAGTGCTCAGAGGGAGTTTAAGCCATTCTTCTTGCAGGATAGTGGCCAGGTCACTACGTGATGCTGGTGGAGGTTCGTCCTTCTTGGTGGTATGCCGACATTACCCTGGATACCGTGGCTCTTGATACATCACAAAGACTTGCTGTCTTGGTCACAGATGCGCCAGCAAGACGTGCACCAACAATCTGTCCTCTTTTGAACTCTGGTATGTCACCCATAATGTTATGTGCATTGCAGTATTTTGAGCAGAACTGTGCTCTTACCTGCTAACTGAACCTTCACACATGCTCTTACTGGTGCAATGTGCAGTTAATGAAGATTGGCCACCAGGCTGGTCCAATTTAGCCATGAGACCTCCCACACTAAAATGACAGGTGTTTCAGTTTCATTGTCTCTCAACATGTCAGATGTCTTGGCACAGAGGTTGGGTCACCCTACACATTTTGGACAATTCGTAGGTTGTCTTTCTCTGTGGTTCATGCAGGTCTCCCAGATCCTTCATGTCGTTGGTGCATGCCTTCTTCGATCCGCTGTCCCCCAACAGTGTGCTATGGTAGTTTCCGCACGATGGTATGCATGTTATGCCAATAAGACCATCCCGCTTCCTGGAGTAATGTGACCCCTTTTGAACTCTTCCAACTACTCTTACTGCTTTTGAACTCTTCTCGGAAACATACTTTGCTTGCAAAGGATGCTACCAACACAACAACCTGAGTTAGAATGGAAAGCTCACACAACAGGAAGCAACCTTATATAGTCAGTCAGGTACAGCGAAAAGGCCCGTCCTTGCTTACGTCACAGGGGAGCATGAAACTCGAACCATTTGCCTGTCTCATGATGTCATATGTACCCACCAGGTCAATTCCTGTCGGCTGAGTCCGTCTGGTTAGGCGTAAAATGCTTTCCTCAAGAGAAACCTATTGAGTCCAAATTGATTATAATGGTGGTGATGGGAACCAGACAGCCTCCTCTAGAAGCCCCCCTGCTGGGAGTTATGAGACGGTACCTGATGTCTGAGATGTTGTGTGATGAAGTGTATTGGAATCAGTGTATTGGAATCAGTTCATTGTATTCGTGTCATGGTGGAAGGATACGAGAAGGGTGGTCTTTAAGCAAAATGGTCCTTTGGTGGAGGGAACATATCAGACTGCAGTTCAGTAGGAGTGGACACACATTAGCCACATGCATTGCTATACTGATTTGTCGAGCCACAGCCCAGACATTCATCATAGATGTGGTCAGTACTGTAGGATACTGTACAACTGAATTGGTTTAATTGGATTTGATGAAGTGCATAGAAGAGTCCCTGTGTTCGTATTATTTGGTCACATGTTTCAGTTGTTTTGCTAGTCCGTATGACCTCTGTTAGAAAACTGACACATGATTGAAATAATAAAGCATAAACAAGCACATTATTTTGTTTTTAGAGTTAAAGGAGCAATATGTAATCCTGACAACATTCAAAATGGTCCGGTAGTCCAAATTCAAACATTTGGAATGAGCTTTACTATGTGTCTGGTCATGGAGCTTTTTAGATTGGGCAGACTCTGACACTGCTCTTGCCCTATGTCTGCCCTTTCGGTTCATTTGCTTGCTTCCCCAGCACACACTGTTTCGTAAATGGCAACCCAGAGTGATGAAATGGTTATGGGAAATGGACAGTGTTGAGAGCACGGACCAAACACAAACAGACTAACCATGCCGGAACATAAAATGTAAAAGAGGACGTACTGGGTGTAGCAGAGTTGACCGAGAAGCCTGTATTTCAACATAGCAATGGTTCCTTAATCTCTGGTGAAGTTATATGGTAATTTTATTATTAGTGTAGTATGTGTTCTGATATTATCAGAACACTGTCAGCGTGTTAATAATGGAGTGAGGTTAATGAAGGCTGGTTCAGCTGGAATTAGTGGAGCACAGTAAAGAGTTGAATGTTAAATAGTTGTAGTTGTAGGTTTGTTGTTGTTGTTGTTTGTATTATTTTAATGTATCGCACTACAGGCTCCATTATGTCTGTTACAACTGAATATCGTGATGCATATTGTGTGTCGTGAAAATGTCGTGATATTCGCACCATATCACCCACTCAAATATGTTGCATATGGTTCCTTTAATATCAGCTAATTGGATTAGCCTCATTTGCCTAAATCTGCCCCTAACGATTTCCCCCCCTGTTTAAACACAGTACATTTTGTTATAGGTACCGTCACATTATTATGACCACCAGCTAATATCCAGAGTAACCCCCGTGTGCAACACGGACCGCAGCTAGATGGGCTGGGAGTGACTCGGTAAGGTCCTGGTAGGTTATCACAGGTATCTTGAAACATGCTGACTCCATTGCATCCCACAGCTGCTGGAGGCTATGTGGGAGGATCTATAGAGTGAACACAAGGATCGAGGTGGTCCCACAGATGCTCAGTTGGGTTTGAGTCTGAGAAATTAGGCGGCCAGGGTAGTAGTTGTATGTCTTGGTCATGCTCTTCTAACCAATCATTCTAGCCATCTGCCCCAGAAAAGACAATCAGCATGTATGGGTGTACATGATCTGCGAGGATGGATTCATACCCGAATCGGTTGAGGGGGCATAACACATGGATGGGTGGGCTCAGAGAATGCCATGAAAACGTGACTTCCTTCATGAGCTACGAGCTGCTACCATTGAAAGTATGATCATATGGTCATAATAATGTGACTCTTGTGTTAGTGGACAAAGTAAGCTTCATCCTAATGTATTTATTATTTATAACAACATTATTTTTATTGCATGCATAGGCAACTGGACTTCTGTCCTTCATGGTGAATGGACAGACAGGAAGGTGCATCAGGTCATACACTGGTGGTTGTTGTTATTGATGTTTACTGGTCCTCTATAATTGTAATATGTCGCATGTATTGTGATGTAATTGATCATAACAACAATAATACAGCATCCCAAGGCCACTACCAGCCTCCAGTGAAATCATGATGATTTTTTGAGAGCGTGCTATTTTGGGAGTTGACCTTGTCCAGTGTAATGCGGCTGACTGTGACATGACCCATATGATTCTCAGTGCGGCCTGATTGCAGAGAAGTGGCTCAGCGTGAGCTCTGCTAGAGCTGTCCACATCAGACACGATCACATCACAGCCCGGTTTAGGCCTGTGCCGAGGTGTAGCTGTGAAAACCACATCTTGGTCGCTGACTGATATCAAACATGGCACTGAGCCCAACGTGCTAATGTGGACAAGCACAGTAAGACGGTGTCAGACGGAATTGCGTTGGCAGAAAGCTACATCATTTCCCAAAGGCCCAAATCACACCTGACTTATGAAACATGGGGACACAGCCTGATCGTTTTTTAATTGAACGTGCAAAATCGCCCTCAGAAAACCCCTGATCGCTGGAGACGGTGTGGAGAATCAACTTCCTTCAGTTTAAAAGTTACAACTCGAAGTGACGGGGTTGTGTACATGAGGCCAAACTGTACACACGTCTGCAGTTTGGCCTCCTTGCCCCACATGTAGTCAACCAGGCAAGGCTTACGGTGCCTGAAGTTATCTTCTAATTCTTTCTAGTGTGTTTCCCAGATGCCCAGATGTGGTTTTATACACTCATTTACACACTATGATCTGGCCCTGAATGAAATGAGATGTTTTGCCTCCTATGGTGTTCTCTAGGGCTGGCTGGAGTACCCATTTTTATAGTCCGGAAATTTGGCACGGATCAGAAGCCAATATCCGAAGCATGGTTGGGGCGGGGGTCTTTAATATATGATATATATAAAGCTGTGATGTAGTACTGTTATCATTGTAGCTCTTTCCTTCTGCTGAGGAAGATGAGGTTTGGTTCCACTGGGCTGTAATGTTAACTAGCTAGCTAGCCTAGCTAATGTTAGCATTTCCAACCATCAAATATCAATAAATACCACTCACCACCGCCCTCTAATGGAATCATTACCAACCATCAAACAAACACACACCATTTACCACCACCCTCTAAAGGAGTCTTTACCAACCATCAAATAAACACCACTCACCACCGCCCTCTAAAGGAGTCTTTACCAACCATCAAACAAACACACACCACTCACCACCACCCTCTAAAGGAGTCTTTATCAAACATCAAATAAACACACACCACTCGCCACTGCCCTCTAAAGGAGTCATTGCCAAGCATCTAATAAACACCACTCACCACCGCCCTCTAAAGGAGTCATTACCACCCATCAAATAATGGAACCGCACCAGTCAGAGTTTGTTGTTGTTATTGTTGTTGTTGTTGTGTTGTTCACATGCGTTCACTGCCTCCCTGTGGAAGAAATGGGCCGAGTTCTCATTGTCTTTGTTGCGACAGTAACAAATGACTGTTGAAAGTTAACAACTGGGGGGACAATAATTGCTGTCACTCTAAGTAACTGTGATCAGCCCAAATAATTGCTCTCGGGCCATTATGTAATAATTGTGACAAGCCTACACATAAGCAAATCATAAATCTATAAGAGATTACCTAACAGCTGGACATGGTAGGAGCGGAGTGTGTGAAGATTCGGGCATGCAGTTAGCTACCTCATTGATTCCTCATAGCTCCTATGCTAAAACTCGAGAAGCAAACTTCGGACAGCAGACATGTAAACTGAGCTGGGTCCTGTAAGCCTTTGATGACGGATTGATGTATGCTGGGTTACGGACAGCCATGCCTGGGCTGATGTCAGCTTTTGATGCATGTGCGTTGCCTGTATTGGTGGTGGAAGGCTTGGTAGCAGCGTTTAAGTGGAGACACGTGGGCGAGTGCTGAAAACACAGCTGTGAATGATCCACATCTAGAGTTCTTCGCACATCTCAGTCGGTATGATCACGACTGCGTGTGCGCTAGATATGAGTCTTTGTCCCAGCTGTGCGATCCAGAGGTTGCTTTGCTCGTGGTGAAGCTTTCTGTTATCTAAGACTTATGACCCAGTTTATGAGGGGTTTAATAAGTAGCTGGTGATTCAGGTGTGGTAGATGAGGGCTGAGATTGAGAACCAGTGTTATATCCTGTTCCTTACTGTTCATTATGTAACGGCAGACTGTGAGAAAATAACTGATTCCAGTGATTATTCTCAGCTCCTCCTGTTATTAGCTTTAGCTGTGGGCGATTATGGCTGATAGCTGCTGATATCCCACTTATTGCTCAGGGTAATGCAGTCCTCCTCATATCAGACTTGATCCGATTCATTTAAAACGTTGTCATTTAATTCGTGATTGATATAAAGGCCAGGGTGACACGACGCATTGAGGCACATGAGCAGGTCTATTAGTATTTGTTTAACTGCTCAACACGGTTGGAGGTGTTTAGCCTTGCTAGCTCCATGTTAGCGCAATGCCTAGTACCATTACCTTGTTAGCTGCGTCATATTCTCATACCTCCACTGCAAAATTAGAGAAAGGGAAAGAATGGAATTTCGGTCACCAAGCATGTTCTGACCATTTTTGGGTAGGTGACCGGTTAAACCAGCGTATGTTGTGTTTTGGTTGCTGATATGCTAGTCAGCCATCAAGACTAGGCTGGGTGAACGGCTAAACCAGCATATGT
>JAMWET010006757.1:30000-32500 GCA_024036415.1 Prochilodus magdalenae
CCTTTCTTCTCATCCTTCGCTCTTAATCTCTCTCACACACTCCCTTTCTCTCTTCCCCCCGTCTCTTTCTTTCTTTCTCTCCCAGTCTGTGTCTACACCTCCCTTTTTCCTTTCTCTCTCTTTCTCCATCTTCAGTGCATTCCTCTCTTCTTCCACCTTCTTCTCATCTTTTATGCTCTCTTTCTGTCTTTGCATGCCTGGCTCCCTTTTCCTCCTACTCCTGCCTCTGTCTCTCCCTCTGTCTGCCTTCCTTTCCTCTCATCATGTACCTCTTTCTCTCTTTCTTCATCTTTTTGCTCTGGCTGCTTTTTCCCCTTTCCCTCTCTCTTTTTCTCCTTTCTCTCTTTAGCTTCTGCTCTCTCTCTCTTGCCCTCTCTTTATCTAGCTTTTTTTCATGCTTCACTTGCTTCACTCATAGTCTTTCACTCCCACTGCCACCCACTCAGTCCCTTTCACCTCTCCAGCTTTGCCTGCGTGCGCATGTGCATGTGTACATGTGTCTGTGTGCTGTCACTGTCGGCTGTTTTGCTGTTTTTGATGAGGTGATGGAGTTATGAGGTGATGGAGTTATGGAATGAAGAGATAATGGGTGGTGCTGAAGTGACTGGAGGTGATGGTGATATAATGGGAGTGTGATGGGGTAATGGGAGTGATATAGTGATGGATGGTGCTATAGTGATGCTGTAAAGGAGTGATATAGTGATGGATGGTGCTAGTGATGAGGTAACAGAGTGATGTAGGGATTAGTGATATAGTGATGGATGGTGCTATAGTGATGGATGCTGCTATAGTGATGCTGTAAAGGAGTGATATAGTGATGAATGGTGCTAGTGATGAGGTAACAGAGTGATGTAGGGATTAGTGGTGATAGTGATGGGAGATGCAATAGGTGTTAGTAGTGCTATAGTGATGGGGTGATGGGTGGTGCTCCAGTGATGGGGTAATAGAATGATATAGTGGTGGGTGGTGCTATACTGATGGTTTAAAGGAGTGATATAATGATGGGTGATGCTATAGTGATAGGGTAGAGGTGTGATATAGTGATGGGCGGTGCTATAGTGATGGGGTAATGGAGTGATCTAGTGATGGGTGGTGCTCTAGTGATGGCGTAATGAATTGCTATAGTGATGGGGTAATGGAGTGATATAGTGAAGGGTGGTGCTATAGTGATGGGGTAATGAATTGATGTAGTGATGGGTGGTGCTATAGTTATAGGAGGTGCTATAGGGATTAGTGATGCTGTAGTGATGTGTGCTGCTATAAGGATGTGTGCTGCTATAGGGATTAGTGGTGCTATAGTGATAGGGTAATGGAGTGATATAGTGATGGGTGGTGCTGTAGTGATATGAGGTGCTATAGGGATGTGTGCTGCTATAGGGATTAGTGGTGCTATAGTGATAGGGTAATGGAGTGATATAGTGATGGGTGGTGCTGTAGTGATATGAGGTGCTATAGCATTATGGCTGCTAGTGATGCCTGTGCTGCTTTACGGATGTGTGCTGCTATAGGGAGTAGTGGTGCTATAGTGATGGTGGTGCTGCTATAAGGATAGGGTGCTATGGAATTAGTGGTATAGTGATGGGGTATATGGTGATTAGTGAGGGTAGGGTGATAGGTGGTGCTGTAGTGATATGAGGTGCTATAGGGATTAGTGATGCTGTAGTGATGTGTGCTGCTATAGGGATTAGTGGTGCTATAGTGATAGGGTAATGGAGTGATATAGTGATGGGTGGTGCTGTAGTGATATGAGGTGCTATAGGGATTAGTGGTGCTATAGGGATTAGTGATGCTGTAGTGATGTGTGCTGCTATAAGGATGTGTGCTGCTATAGGGATTAGTGGTGCTATAGTGATGGGGTAATGGAGTGATATAGTGATGGGTGGTGCTGTAGTGATATGAGGTGCTATAGGGATTAGTGGTGCTATAGTGATAGGTGATGGAAGTGCTGTAGTGATGGGTGGGTGCTGTAGTGATATGAAGGTGATGTGGTGCTGCTATAGGGATTAGTGGTGCTCTATATGGGATAATGGAGTGATATAGTGATGGGTGGTGCTGTAGTGATATGAGGTGCTATAGGGATTAGTGGTGCTATAGTGATAGGGTAATGGAGTGATATAGTGATGGGTGGTGCTGTAGTGATATGAGGTGCTATAGGGATTAGTGGTGCTATAGTGATAGGGTAATGGAGTGATATAGTGATGGGTGGTGTTGTAGTGATGGGTGGTGCTGTAGTGATATGAGGTGCTATAGGGATGTGTGCTGCTATAAGAATTAGTGGTGCTATAGTGATGGGGTAATGGAGTGATATAGTGATGGGTGGTGCTGTAGTGATATGAGGTGCTATAGGGATTAGTGGTGCTATAGTGATAGGGTAATGGAGTGATATAGTGATGGGTGATGTAGTGATGGGTGGTGCTGTAGTGATATGAGGTGCTATAGGGATTAGTGGTGCTATAGTGATAGGGTAATGAAGTGATATAGTAATGGAGTGATATAGTGA
>JAMWET010006757.1:37500-50000 GCA_024036415.1 Prochilodus magdalenae
TTGCGTAAGAGCCTGGAGTGGGATAAAATAAAGAAGTGGCAAAATCTGGATGTGCGTCCGTGTGTATTGGCTGCCGTTTGTGTAACATAGTGGGCTGATGGTAGTCTTAGTGTGTTGGGGGGGGAAGTCCACTGGGTTTTCAAAAAATTCTGTTTGATCAAACAACGTGAAGTACAGTGTGAAATGCTCCATTGTAGAGAAAGTGTTCACAGTGGTGGTGATGGGAACCAGATGTCCAACGTGTGTGTGTGTGTTTGTGTGTGTGTGTGTGTGTGTGTGTGTGTGTGTGTGTGTGTGTGTGTGTGTGTGTGTATAATGGTGGAGGAATACATGTAGGGTGTTTACACCATCAGTGTTCCATATAAACCTCCTGGTGGTTTTTGTTAGTATGTATATGTGGTTGTATGTGTGTTGTAGACATGCTGACTCCCACCTCCCTCACCACCACTGTAAAGTACATCTAAGGGTCTACAATCAACCATTTCACACCAAACCCACTCTAGATGACTCTGTTTACATCTCAGCCTCTGATTTATACAGATAGTCGGAAAGTTTGATGACCTTGAAAGAGCCAAAAAAAAAAAAAAAAATTAAATTAAATTAAAAATTGGGCACTGTAAACGTGCTTACTTGCCTTTTTGGTGGTACAACAGTACTCTCTAAGTTTTTATGGTTTAAGGACTAGTAAAAGCCCTTTCTGATGATGTGTCTTAAAGGTGGGAAGAAACTTTGGAAAAATATAGATACACTGGAAATGGAAATGGCTCAAAAAATGAACAAACTAGTTAGCAAAATGGCTACTTGACTGTATCTGACTGAGTATATCTTTATTTAGACATAATTACTGTGTTCTCTATGAGTGGGATAGACAGGCGAGGTGAGAAATAATGCTAGCATGTATTTATTAGCCTGTAGCTCAGTAGCTAGGCTAGCAGGCCACAAGAAATCTCAGTGTTAACATGATAGTTTACTGGCTGTTCTAGTTAATTTGATGAACAAAAACATGAAGACATTACAATGATGGAGTCTGTCATAATGTTGAGGCTGAGGGATACAATGCTGAACTACAGCATGCTACGAGGCTTGAAAAATAGCATATAATAGCATGCTAGGAAAACTAGCATAGGCCAGCTTTGCTAATCACCACCAAAACCAGCATATAATGATGCTTTGGAGGCCGGTATACTGGTCAGCACCAGACTAACTTAGACCAAGTTTGACCAAACACATTTTAGTGTTGGATGTTTTGTTTTTTTCCCCGTTTAAGGACTGTAGCTACAACAGCTAATGTAGCTAACTAGTAACGGGAGCTATTAGACACATTTAGCATGGTGCTATCTGTACATAGGGTGGCCACACATTTGGTTTTCAGCCGAACAGTCAGGTTTTTCAACTCCCAGTCCTCCGTCTACCACAATAACTAGACGGACGACTATTAGGATGAAATATTCAAATTCTCTTGTGAACATTTATTATGTGTAGCATTACCTCACGTCAGTTTCAAAAGACAGACGTGTGACATTGTGACTAGCCTACCAGCTAGCTGCAGGTCAGTCCTCTAAATGCTAGTCAGTTAGTAAGCACCTGTCTGACGGATCAGTTCTGTTCTAGTATCTTGACCAACCCCCCACCCCCCTACCCTGGCTGCACACCTGAATGATCACCCTGGCCTCAAACCATGAAGTTGTTTAGCGGTTTCTAACAGACTTGTTTGTGTGTTAACCTGCTATTGTTTGTGTGTCTTTTAGGGCAGTGATGCCGGGCATGGTGATGTTTCGGCGGCGCTGGTCAGTTGGCAGTGATGACCTGGTGCTGCCCGCTCTCTTCCTCTTCATACTGCACTGCATATGGTCAGTGACCACTCACACACACTTGAGTTGTGCACAACACTTTATTAGCGCCGCTGGTTTGTAAGCCCCAGTGCCACTTCAAATTGTTGATGGTCAAATGAGTCCTAGTCCTTCGCTCGCAGAATGCCAGAAGAGCTTTATGGAGGTCATGTGTGCAGTTTTGTGACCATGTAAAAGCTGTGGTGCGTAGATTAGCTTAGCATAATCACTGTACGCTTTCAGTAATTGCTAGTTAGCTTTAGGGAAGGAAGGGTCACCATCTTGCTATCCATTAGAATGGGAACCTGATGGCTTTGCTAATGGGAACTGGCTTTATGGATACCATTGGCTGCTGTTAGTTTCTTCTAGGATAACTTCAGATGCCATTAGGAAAACATCAGATTCGGCTGGAATTCATCCTAGAACACACGTTAAACCCATCAGATAAACACTCAGTAACATTGCTGAATATTGGACACCACCAGGAACCAGCAGAAGCTTTCAACGAAGATTATTTTGTTCAGCAGGGCAGCATTGGCCTGGTCACTTGTATTGGTCACCTACTCTAGGTTGCCAGATTGTTCTATAGTTACCAGCCAAAAAAAAAAGCTTGCCACAATGTATGAGAAAATGGACAGTGTACTGTATTTTTGTCCATGTGGTACAAAATAATTAGGGCTGCCCTCTAGAAGTCGACGAGTCGAATTGTCAGTTGGCGACCCTTTAAGTCAACTGAGACCCTTCAAGTCGACTGACAACTATGACCCTTTTTTTCCTTCCGTAAAACAGACTAAAGCTTACAAAAATGCACAAGAACTTTAAGAATGTAAAAAGACATTGTAATAATTATTAAAGGGGAATAATAAATATATATGTAAGGTCTAGCTGGGCTGTGACGCAGGCTTGCTAAAATATTTAATCCACGTGACGACGTGCGCTGGCGGTTCACCGCTGAAGGCAGCTGAAGCTGTGAAGCTGAGAAACACAGTGTTCATTCTGTTAGACATCCAACACTGCTCCAAACGAGGGAGCTGACTTTCGGTTTAGACATAACGGCTGTTTGCGGTGAAGGAGAAACGGACTGAAGACGTTTGTTTTATTATAACTCCATTATTTTAGAACCTAAATTACAGATATGTTTATTTATTCGTCTACAGCTGGGATTATCTTTATTTAAGGATAAGTACAGTCACTAATACGCCTGCTGATAAACGAGAGATAATGATTCCAGTGCTGGTAATATAATAAACGGTTTCAGGTTTACCATTCTTCTCTTCATCTAATAATAATATAAATATGGACTAATCTGGTTTTATTTAGCAGGTCATTATTTATGAGAGATGAAAGGCGAAGGGTCCTCCTACTGAAGAAGCTGTTAGAAGTGAGATTAAAAGACTAGAAGCTATAAGCGCTAATGTTTAGCATAAATACGAGCTGCTGCCCGGCGCTGTATCCTGTAATTAAATCAGGCTCCAGTTCAGATCGATCATCATAAGCCCCGCCTCTTTTAGTTCAGAAACATGTTCCTGTGACTCTGCTGACTTTCTAAATGAGGAGATCAGATCTGAACCGTATGCAGACTGATTTACTGAGTACTAGATAATGTACATGGAGAAAAAACATGAACGAATAGTCGAATATATATCTGAATAATCTGTGGCATTTAGGAGTAACATACATCAACTCTGTGTGTGTGTCCATCCAGGCTGGTGGTCCTGTCTGTGGTTCTGTTCGGCTTGCCGTACGGCTCGGACGAGTCATGCTCCGTCACGCTGGTGGACCACGGCCGTGGCTACCTGGGGATCCTGGTGAGCTGCCTAATCTGTGAGAGTGCCATCATGTGGCTGAGCATGAGGGGCAGCATCCTGTACACTCAGCCTCGAGAGGCTGTGCAGTACGTCCTCTACATTCGACTGGGTAAGATCAAAGCAAGTTAACATAGTTTCACTCAGAATGGCGTCAACCAACCAAGACGTGCTTAGTCTTCAGCTTGGCACTGGAACTCCATCCGTCTATTCGGTACACCTCCTTGTATCTACACCATTCATTAGCCATTTTGGCCTCACCTTATTTATCAGCTCCACTGACCGTATAGGAGCACTTTGCCACTCTACAGCTTCAGACTGTAATCCATCTGTTTCTCGAGAATGATCCACCACCCACATAATACCTGCTTTGTGGTGGTCCTGTGGAGGTCCTGCCCATTGAAGAGAGCAGGGTAATGAAGTCCACAGAGAAACAGATGGACTCCGGGCTGTAACTGTAGAACTACAGAGTTCTCCTATATGGTAAGCAGGGCTGATGCAATGGAAAGTGAGTGTGGAGGTGTACCTAATGTAGTAGCTGATGAATGTGGTTCCAGTACCAAACTGAAGACTAAGCATGTCTTGGTTGACTACCTACTATTTGGTAAAGGAGGAACTCATGTGACGGGGTGTGTATAACTGATGTAGCCAAGAAGTAATGAAAGCTTTTACCCACCCGAGCCGTATGCTAACTTTGAAAGGAACTGGTTTAGTGAGCATGACTACTCGAGGGCTTTAGACTGTTCATAATCTTATCCCAGTGCCAGATAAGAAAACGGTATTACAGAAACATCCCAACCAGAATGCATTTCCTAAATACTGGCCCGTCTTTAGGGCAGGTAACCCCAGAGGTGTCCCAGTTTGTGATTTAGGCTTCTGTGTCTATTATGACTAGTGTTATTCAGGCTATTGAAAGCATAGCGTTAGTCTTTTAGCATTATTGTAGCATAACAAGGCTTGATCAGCAGATTTGTGGTTGGTTTGGGCGCAACAGATAACACCACTTGTCACTGAGCTACCACACCATGTGGGAGACTGGGGTTTGAATCCCAGTCTGGGTGACTATGCTGTGCTACACCAATAGGAGTCCTTGGGCAAGACTCCTAACACTACACTGGCCTACCTGTAATATGGTTAACCTTGTAAGTCACTCTGGATACGAGTCTCAGCTATATGTAAATTTGTAATATGCCGTATTTATAGATTTTGACCGCTCCACCTTATTTTAGTTGTATCCATATTTTCTTCGTTAGGGTAGCTGTTTAGCAAATTCTAATTTTCATCGTTGCTTGTTTTTTGATTATATATATCCCTTTCAGCTGTGTGTGCACCACTTGTTGGTTCGTAACAGACATCATTGATTATCCATGTGAATTAAGTTGTTTAAGATTTCCTAACTTGGATGCATGAGGTGCTGTAAAGCGAGATAACTCCCTGATTAAACCTTAATTTCCTTCATTAATAATTTACACGCTTACCGCAAGCTGTGCGACCTGTGCTACTATATGTATTTCCAGATTTATTGATAGCAGTAGTTACTACATTATGCCCAGATCTGTCTTTCCTTTTGGCTGATATAAGCAAATAAGCATAAACATGTCCAAATGAAAGAAGCATGAAGTGAGCCCACCAATCAGGGAACAGCGGTCACTTTGTTTCAAGCTTGTTTTGACTTGTTGAACAGAGCTTGGTTCTAGCTAATGGAACCGGTTCTCCTTCAGTGTTCTGTGCTGATGATGATGTGAATAGACGTCAGTGTCAGACTAATGAATGAGCTTCTATTAGAGACTGGTGGACTGAGAGACACTAGAGTCTCTTCACCTACACTGAGCTGATGAAGAGTCCTGTTCCAGAAATGATAATAGAACATTAGAGCCGTAATAAACCATACTCCTGTTACTCTCCATACTTCAGTACATCTGAAGGTACATACTTTAGTACTGTTACTCACCATACTTAAGTACATCTGAAGATACATACTTTAGTACTGTTACTCTCCATACTTCAGTACATCTGAAGGTACATACTTTAGTACTGTTACTCTCCATACTTCAGTACATCTGAAGGTAAATACTTTAGTTCTGTTACTCTCCATACTTAAGTACATCTGAAGATACATACTTTAGTACTGTTGCTCTCCATACTTCAGTACATCTGAAGGTACATACTTTAGTACTGTTACTCTCCATACTTCAGTACATCTGAAGGTACATACTTTAGTACTGTTACTCTCCATACTCCAGTACATCTGAAGGTACATACTTTAGTACTGTTACTCTCCATACTTAAGTACATCTGAAGGTACATACTTTAGTACTGGTACTCTCCATACTTAAGTACATCTGAGGGTACATACTTTAGTACTGTTACTCTCCATACTTAAGTACATCTGAAGGTACATACTTTAATACTGTTACTCTCCATACTTAAGTACATCTGAAGGTACATACTTTAGTACTGTTACTCTCCATACTCCAGTACATCTGAAGGTACATACTTTAGTACTGTTACTCTCCATACTTAAGTACATCTGAAGGTACATAGTGTAGTACTGTTCCTCTCCATACTTAAGTACATCTGAAGGTACATAGTGTAGTACTGTTCCTCTCCATACTTAAGTACATCTGAAGGTACATACTTTAGTACTGCTACTCGCTATACTTAAGTACATCTGAAGGTACATACTTTAGTACTGGTACTCTCCATACTTAAGTACATCTGAAGGTACATACTTTAGTACTGGTACTCTCCATACTTAAGTACATCTGAGGGTACATACTTTAGTACTGTTAATCTCCATACTTAAGTACATCTGAAGGTACATAGTGTAGTACTGTTCCTCTCCATACTTAAGTACATCTGAAGGTACATACTTTAGTACTGCTACTCGATATACTTAAGTACATCTAAAGGTACATACTTTAGTACTGTTACTCTCCATACTTAAGTACATCTGAAGGTACATACTTTAGTACTGGTACTCTCCATACTTAAGTACATCTGAGGGTACATACTTTAGTACTGTTACTCTCCATACTTAAGTACATCTGAAGGCACATACTTTAGTACTGTTACTCTCCATACTTCCATTTGTGTAGGCACTCCAGTCTGATGACATGTTTTGTTAATAAGTTAACACGTCCTCTACAAGAGAACTGTACATATGAAATTACATATGTATATCTATGAACTGTTCAGTCTCATGTAAATATTACACGTCTTATTTATCTGTTCATCTTTTGCAGCTATTCTGCTGGTGGAGCTGGTGTATGCTGTGGTGGGAATCGCCTGGCTGGTGCGGTATTACCAACCCTGCTCTGATGACACTGCCAAGAACCTTGCTCTGGGTGAGAGAATCAATGAGAGAGCGGTTACAGCTTATTTAGGGAAGGAAAAGAAGGATGAACGAATGGAAGAAATGACACTGTGGAAAAATGAATAAACAGGAGGATGTGTGTGTTTAGTGTGTGTTGGTTTTACAGTCTGACGGTAATACAATTCATAACGAGCTTACCAGACAAAAACTGAGTCACCTTGCGTGTTTAAGGTGGTAGTCACTTTAGGCTCCTGCAGATGGCGCCGCATGAGGATGATGGGGCTGTAAATACCTGCGGGGTGTGAGTGACGGGATCCATAGATTGGGAAGAGGTGCTACAGTGCTGGGAATGTCTCATTCCATGTGTGGAAAATGGCTCAAGAGCAGATGTTAATGATTGGCTAAAAGGAGTGACCGAGCATTTGGGCGTGTCCAAAGACCATAGTGTGAAGGAAGTAGTTGAATCTGCAGGTGTATGCAAGCGTACGGTCATACAGGTCTACCAGCAGTGGCTCAAATCCCAGTCTACAGGGAATTCTCCTCAGGATTGGACCAAGGAAGGAATCCACCAAATCTGGACCAACTGAGCAATTATTTGAAGCCAGAGTGTCTGAACACGGATGGGGCCTCCATCCAGAAACGTGTTCAGTCCATGCCAAATCGAACCACAGCTGTTATTAGTGCTAATGGAGATATTCAGTCACAGATGACAATTTTTATTTTTTTGTTGTGAGCTTAAATATAATGATAATAACAATATCTGTTCATTCATTTCATGTTGGGAAATCACACCATTGTTTAATTGTATCCGCCAATCAAATCTCAGACATGTTCAGCTCCAGTAGGACTTCAGCTGAGGTCCCCGAGGTCTTGACCAGGGTTTGAATGGCTCATGTTTGTGTGTTTACAGGAATTGTGGTGTGTAACTGGTTGGTTATCTTCAGCGTGTGTTTCACCATGATGTGCACTTTTGACCCCACGGGACGAACCTTTGTCAAACTGAAAGCGACCCGCCGTCGCCAACGCAACCTAACAACCTACACCCTCAGGTAAACCACTACAAACTGCACAATTAGGTCAAACAATTACAAAGTACGTACTTGGGCTAAACCAGTATACTCAAAATGCTAGAGCTTCACAATATAGGATATGCACGAAGGTGTTATGTTCGCCTGGCCCAAAGAAAGTTGCACCGTCTGATATTTCTTTGGACCTTTAGCTTTGAATATGGTACACGTTCACCCCGGCATTATTACAGCCACCTCATGCTGGGTTCTGACCGAGATCTTGAACCCCTGACGGGAGACTTGAGCTACTCTGTAATGTCACAGCCCATCTCCAGCACATCAGAGACTTTCTGGGGTTAGTTTCAGAAGTCTGGAGGTCTGTGGTGGCTGAACCATGGAAACCCTGAACCATCTTTTCTCGTCTTTCTTGTTTTCCTGGAAGATGGCTATTCGAGTGGTCAGCTGATTTCATAATATTGCCACATAGCATTGCTAAGCCTCCACCTCAGCAACAGCCCTACAACATAGCACTGCCTCCAGAGGCTTGAAGAGTGGGTGATGGAGGCACTGAATAATGTATCTCCCTTCCTACCCTAATGAGCCCATCACTCTGGAATAGGCATCGTCTGAACGCAGGTCCTAACCCTGTTGTGCGGAGTTGCTCTTACTTTCGGTATTCAGCGTAGTCATGACTTCTGCTTGTTATGTGAAGTCGATGGTTCTCCGCTCTCTTTCCAAGTTTTCCAGGACAGTTCCGTTTCCAGTCATTCTAGCTTCTTCTGAGTTGTTGTCTTTACCTGTTACAGGCCAATGAATAGACCCTACTGAAACACAGTAGCATCTATTTCTAGAACCAGGATGCGTCCCCTCACATGGTTGTTCTACTCATCCGTCAGGGGTTAAAATAATTGTTGCCAGCTGAAACATATTAATCTCTGTAGCCAAACAAAGACTCCTGAAAAATTTACTGACTTAAATATGAACTGCGACTTTCTTTTGGCCAGGTAATGAATTAAAACTCCAACAGTCGATTAAAAAAATGAAGATTATTGCTAATTGCTACTTGTTGCTAAGGCTGACACTTTTATTATTTGAGTAATTAAGTAAAAATTAAAAATGTGGGACTTGACATTGTAATTTTTTCATCCCTGCGTTACACACTCATCATCAAATGAACAGCTGCACCCAGAAGGAGGTGTGGGAGTGCGGTGCTGTTGGGAAGGAAGATAAAGGTGACCAGGATCAATAACTGATGATAAATGTAGACTGATATGATCAATATTTATTGAGCTACACATACAGAAGTCTGTCTCTCAGTGTGGCGTCGGGCCGCCGTGTTTGCTAACCCAACACGCCAGACGTCTCGGTATGGAGCTGTAGAGGTTCCTAATGGAGTCCTGTGATAATCCATCCCATGCAGCTTAAACATCCTCACACAGTTCCTGCAGATGGTGCGGTAGGGGTGGAGGTGGAGTGATATCAGTCCTTCTGGACGTGTGATGCATGCGTTCATCTCGGTGCTGACCACGGTGCCTCCACACACGGGTTCGTTGGGCGTCTCCACCAAGACTAAAGCGGGACTCGTCACTGAAGATGACCCGCTGCCATTCTGAGTCACTCCATGACAGCCTGGCACCACACCACTGCAGTCTTTGGTGACGGTGACGTGGTGTTAAGGGCAGTCGTCGTAGCGCTCCTGCGCCGTGCAGCCATCCTGCTAATATATGACTCATGGCGGACGCCACTGCTTGCTGAATGTCCCCAATCCTGGCTATCGGGTCAGGCCTGTCCTCACAACGTCAAACCTTCCCGTCTGGGTGCAGCTATTTGTGCAACTGTTCTTTTGATGATGAGTGTAAATTATGAAGATATGGTAATTGCTCAGTCCTACTACTTGTCACTAGGGCTGTCACTTGTCATTATATGAGTGAGTAAATATGAAAATGGGCTTGATTTAAACAATCATGTACAGAAGTCTCATTTTCCTTGTAACGGACACCAGTCTGTCAGTTAGTAACTCAGGGTATCTACAGGAATCAACAAATGTCATTTAATGCACTCTAATTCATTTGTCTTGCTATTTTAGGCCAGCCTGTTGTTTCATCAACTTGTCAAGGATGCGCCAATCACTATATAGCAGTGCTAATACATTTTACTCGACTCTCTAACAGCCTGAAGACACAGTCGCTGTCTCTATTATCGGTATTGCCTGTTAGCCTCATAGCTGTTTGCTGAGCTCTTCAGTCTGGAACAGCAGGTCATTAATTTTAATACCCTCATATGAAATTTGAAACCTCAGTCATACACTGTATTACCAAAAGTATTCCCTCGCCCATCCAAATAATTGGGTTCAGGTGTTCCACTCACTTCCATGGCCACAGGTGTGTAAAACTAAGCCTTACATCACCAAGTGCAATGCAAAGCGTCAAATGCAAAGCACTGCTGATGGGCGCTATAGTGAAGACAAGTTCTCTGGAGTGGCCAATCGAGCCTCTCCGTCTGACAGTCCGTTCGGCGAGTCTGGGTTTCGTGGTCGCCAGGAGAACGGTTCTTGTCTGACTTCACTGTGCCGAGTGTAAAGTTTGGTGGAGGGGGGATTATGGTGTGAGGGTGGTGTTCAGGAGTTGGGCTCGGCCACTTGGTACCAGTGAAAGGAACTCCTAATGCTTCAGCAGACCAAGAGACTCTGGACCATTTCAACTTACAGGGAACAGTTTGGGGACGGCCCCTTTCTGTTCCTAGGTGACTGCACATCAGTGCACAAAGCAAGATCCATAAAGACATGGATGAGCGAGTTGGGCGTGGAAGATCTGGACTGGCCTCCACTGGCCGGATCCTGACCTCGACCTGATAGAACACCTTTGGGATGAATTAGAGAGGAGACTGAGAGCCAGGCCTTCTCGTCCAACATCAGTGTCTGACCCCACAAGTGTGCTTCTGGAAGAATGGTTAGAAATTCCTATTAACACATTCCTCGTGGAAAGCCTTCCCAGAAGAGCTGGAGCTGCTATGGCTGTAAAGGGTGGGCCGACATCTTATTATACCCTATGGGTTAAGAATGGAACGTCACTGTGCGTGAAGGCAGATGGGCGAATACTTTGGGCCGTATAGTGTATGTAGATTCATGACATCCTGCTGGTGTGGCCTGCAGGTACCCTGTTTATCATTAGCTGACCAATAAGGTTATTAATTAATTAATTGAGCTCATGAATTTGGATCAAATCAAGTCATCATGACAGCCCTTACTGTTTCTATGCAGTTTATACTGTTACTGTATTCTTGTTGTTGTTGTTGTTGTTGTTGTTGTTTACAGGCTCTCTGTAATTGATCTAAGTCTGTGTTGACCATGCTGAAGTACTGACCATACCAATCATGTACTCAGAGTTGATGTGATTTATCCTGGGTATGAAAACATGTCGTCATGTTGCCCAGCATTAATAACAGCTCATGAACAGCACATCTGAATCAGGGATGGTCAGAGTTCAGCACAGCTCGGTGATGTTCCTGCTCAGCCACACCCACTAAACCTGAGTTGACTGTGTGTTTGAGCAGAGAAATCCCAAACCTGTGCTGGACTCTGGCTCTCCAGGACCGAAGTTACACTCCTCTGACTCTGTCGCTCAGGTAACCCCCTCCGCGCTGTTTACGCCTCCCCGCTATCGCACCGTACTTCTCCTCTATCATCAGCAAAAATCATACTGACAGTATTGATCACGTTTTATCACCCATCTCCCCTGTCTGATTTTGGTCTGTCTTTCTTTTAACGTTTATTTTGTTTGTTCCTTTCTTTCTTTCTTCCTTTCTTCATTTTTCTTTCTCTGTTTGTTTCTTTCGTCCTTCATTTTTCTTTGTTTCTTTCTTTAATGCTTTTCTTTTCTTTTCCTTTTCTATTTCCTTCTTCTACCTCTTTCTCTTTCTTTTTCTTCCTTTACTTTACTTTCTTTCTTTCTTTCTTTCTTTTTCAATTTCCTTCTTCTACCTCTTTCTCTTTCTTTATCTTCCTTTACTTACTTTCTTTTCTTTTTCTATTTCCTTCTTCTACCTCTTTCTCTTTCTTTTTCTTCCTTTACATTCTTTCGTTCTTTCTTTCTTTCGTTCTTACTTTCTTTCATTCTTTCTTTCGTTCTTTCGTTCTTTCTGTTTTCTTCTTTTTGTCTTTTTTCCTTTCAATTCATTTTTCTTTATTTCATTTGTCTTTTTCTTCATGTCTGTTTTTCTCTGTCTTCCTTGCTTCTTTATGTGTTCTTTCTGTGTTGTTATTTTTTCATTTTTTTCTCTCTTTCTGTCTCTTATTTCTTCTTTTGTGTGTTCTTTCTGTGTTTTTTGTTTTTTTTTCTTTCTTTCTGTCTTTCCTTCTGTCTTTCTTTCTGCCCTCTTCCTTTTTGTCTTCCTTCCCCTCCTCCCCCTTCTTTCTCTTTCTCTCTCTCTCTCTCTCTCTCTCTTTTCTCGCTCTCCTCTCTCCTCTCTCTCTCTCTCTCTCTCTCTCTCTCTCTCTCTCTCTCTCTCTCTCTCTCTCTCTCAGACACAGACTGGAGGAGGGTCA
>JAMWET010006757.1:55000-65000 GCA_024036415.1 Prochilodus magdalenae
GCATTTAGCGCTATGCTAATTCATGGGATATTAGCTATTGCTACTTGTTAGCTATATATGATAGCCTAGAAGCTCCAGAGCAAACCTTGGACACCAAACATCACTCGGCTGACTATCACTTTAAATCACCAAACTCATACAGGACTTGTTTGGTATTTATGAAGTTGGATTGTTGAATGGAAGCTCTTCAGCTGCACTCGCAGATCTAACCGAGCATTTGCACAGGACTCAGATAATCAGATAAGGAAGAAAAGGAAGTTGGGGTAGTTTTAGTCTAAACATAGACAGATTCCTTACTGCTGCAATTACGACGTCGTCTGCTGTGATTGGAGGAAGCGGGAGAAGAATCCATACATACACACGCACACACACATACAGTTGTGCTTATACACAGAGGAATTCAACCTCTGCATTTAACCCAACCGTGCAGTGAACACGCACACTAGGGGGCGGTGAGCACACGTTGTCTGGAGGAGTCGGGGTTAGGTGCCATGCTCCATGATTCCAGCACCCTTCCGATAACCGGGCTGAGTCCATAACCTCCAGCCCACGACCGCCCCTGGTGTGAAACAGTGATGCTGTGATACAGTATATGAATATAACTGATATTTAAATGACCGGTTTCTGTCCAGTTCTAGCTGATATTAATTTTCTGTGTGTCTCGGGAATATGCTGGTGAGTTAATGGAATGCATGTGGTTATTTTAGGTGTACGAGACTCCGTTCTTTGTAGCAGTGGATCATGGGAAGAAGAAAGTTGTCATCAGTATCAGAGGAACCCTGTCACCTAAGGTGAGTACATGCACACCTAGACTCTCACCACTGACTGACCACCTGCCTGCCTCACACCTTTCTGCACCGGGCTTACAACTGCTCTATTCTGTCTACTGCCGGACCTCTCTCTCTCTCTCTCTCTCTCTCTCTCTCTCTCTCTCTCTCTCTCTCTCTCTCTCTCTCTCTCTCTCTCTCTCTCTCTCTCTCTCTCTCTCTCTCTCTCTCTCTGTCTCTCTCTCTGTCTCTCTCTCTCTCTCTCTCTCTCTCTCTGTGTGTGTATGTCTGTCTTTCTCTCTGTGTCTCTCTCTGTGTCTCTTTCTCTGTCTCTGTCTCTCTCTCTCTCTCTCCCTCTCTCGCTCTCACTCTCACTCTCACTCTGTCTCTCTCTCTCTCACTCTCACTCTCACTCTCACTCTGTCTCTCACTCTCACTCTCACTCTGTCTCTGTCTCTTTCTCTCTCTTTCTCTCTCTCTCTTTGCGCATCGTCTTTTTTTCATTCTCTCTCTTTTCTTGTTTTTTTTCTTTTTCTTTTTCCCCCCACTCTTTTTCTCATCTCTCTCGCTTCTCTTTCTTGTTCTGTGATCTTGCTCTTTGTCCATCACCTTTTCCTCTCTCTTAATCTTCTCTTTGTTCTTTCTTTGTTCTTTTATACCCCTCCTTCTCGTTTCCCCCTGCTCTTTTCTTTTCCTTTTTTCTTATTCTTTCTCCTGCTTGTCCCTTTCTGCTTTTTCTCTTACACCTTTATATTCTTACTTTTATTTCTCTTTATGGCTCCTTACTCTCTTTTATTTTGTTCCCCTCTCTCTCTCTCACTCTCTCTCTCACTCTCTCTCTCTCTCTCTCTAAGGATGCTCTAACTGATCTCACTGGGGATTCTGAGCGTTTGCCGGTTGAGGAGCAGCACGGAGTTTGGCTTGGACACAAGGTACCCACACATACAGTAAAACAAGCAGGTGTTTAACCTGGTGCTCAGTCAGACAACCTGCTGAATGTCATGTCTCTCTCTGTCTCCCTGTGTGTCTCTGTGTCTCTGTGTTTTGTAGGGAATGGTTTACTCTGCAGAATACATAAAGAAGAAACTGGAACAAGAGATGATTCTGTCTCAGGCCTTCGGGAGAGATTTGGTATGTGTGTAATCAGTGTAAAATCTTAAAGTCAGCGATAAGACTGCGATCGCATGTCAGCTGTGGCGTCTTTACTGCTGAGACAAGCTGCCTTATCCCAACTGATTACCTCTTACTAGTTCTGTGTTATGGAATCTAAGCTAGTCAGAGGGGTGCAGTGGGTTGTGTTAGCCCGTCATGTGGTCACACGGCAAAGGTCAGCTTGTAAAACCATTGCTGACTATTATTTCAGGGTCACAGCCACATTTAACCACAGCTACGCTTTCATGGCCACATGGTGAGAAGTTAGATCCCATAGTTTTGAAATAAATGTCCATGATGGACTGAAAATCAGGGTGGGCCATTAGGAACGGCTACAGAAACACAGATTCTGCAGTTCAGTAATTTGTAGTTTTGTATTTTATTTGTTTACATGAAGAATATCATGGTTTTCTGGGCTTACTGGTGACATGGGGTGCCTTTTTGGTGGTGTTAGGAACCATCCATGTTCCATCACTGTTAGAGGCGGAGTTACGAGTCCAGCCTGTTAAATCCTAGAGGATGAAGAGAGGTTAATAATGCTCATGTACATACACCGCATACACCGGCACTGATACAAGTGGACCTCGGGGACAGAAATGTGTTAGATATTAGATATACTGACTTTATATAATAAGGTTTAAGGTTATACTGGCCAGGATAGCTTTTACCTGCAGTGTAGATGTTTGCCAAGGGCCACGGATTCACTAAGCCTGCAGTAACTGATGGTCAGATTGACCACACTGGTGTGCATGGTGTCTGAGTGCTGGTGTATATCGCATGTTTCTAACTTAAGATCGTGTGTTTTGTCGTTCGTTCTAGAGTAAAGGAACCATGCATTATGGCCTGGTGATAGTGGGCCACTCTCTGGGTGCTGGAACCGCCGCCATTCTCTCCTTCCTGCTCCGCCCACAGTATCCCACGCTGCACTGCTACTCTTACTCTCCGCCCGGAGGGCTTCTCAGGTCAGCCTCGAGATGCTTGAGCATTGTGCTTCTGCGTTCAGTTCCTGGCTATGGATATTAGGAAATATGCCATCCATTACACTGTAATATTGCTCAGCAGACCAGCCCTGCGCCCAGCCTCCCGGTACTGTTTTGTTAGATTGCTGACGGCAGAGTTTAGATGTAGCCCACTTAGCCAGACAAAGAGAAAGGAGAAATGATGGGAAAGCCCATTAAGTGTGTATAATAGGTTCATTCTTGTGGGGGGCTTATCTAAATGACCTCAGTAAATCCTTCCATCTCCATCCATTAAGCTCTTTTTTTGTGT
This sequence comes from Prochilodus magdalenae, assembly GCA_024036415.1. NCBI lineage: Eukaryota > Metazoa > Chordata > Actinopteri > Characiformes > Prochilodontidae > Prochilodus > Prochilodus magdalenae. Next base: position 58,189 of record JAMWET010006757.1, read on the forward strand.
GTACAGTGGGCCCTAATGGAGCTAGGCCAAACTGTCCGGTGTGTTCAGACTTTACTTTTAGGGTTCGGCTCCGAGGCAAAGCCATCCGGCCTCGGGGGTTTACTTTTCGCTTCTGTATTTGCCTTTGACATGCAATATCATCTCAGTTCCGTCAGTGTTTGTTTTGCCCGCAAGTAATCCGAAAGGCTTTGTTTATATCGAATCTAATAATCTAATTACATCACGCAAAAGAGGAAATGGTGTGAATTAGGTTTGTCACGATCTGTTTTGTTCTGTTGGCGAATCGGATTTATCTTTGTCATATCTAACACGTGTGTAATCCGGGCTTGGATAATGAAGAGTCACGTCTAACCCGATCTTTTTAGCTCCAGTTGGAAGCATCCCCTTATGAAACGATAATATATGGCAATGTATTGGAAAATATAGTGCAATATATTAAATAATACAATATCATATATGGGAAAAAAGTGCATATATTTTGCATATATTTATATAGTGATAAATATAATACAATATATTGTATAATAAATAAGGAATTGCTGCTTTTCATATATTGTACGTATGGTAATATAATATATGTTTACTTATATATTGTAATATATTTAATTTTATATGTAATAGACATCATATGTATTTCTCCATATGTGTTTGCATTAGGGTTGTCACGATATCAGAATTTTGACTTCGATACCGATACCAACTGTAGTATCACGATTCTCGATACCAAAACGATACTTGGAAGAAAAAAAGCACAACAATAAAAAGGTCTGAACATAAAATGTTTATCTTTGATTGAACTGGATTGAACACTGAACAATCTGATTGCAAAAGTTTTTATTCTAAAATTAAACATTTTAACAAAAATCAAGTTACATTATTATAACGTTAACTATAATATAATTAACTAAATACTTCTTAAAATCTAGAACCTTCTTTGCCAGGAAAACCAGTGTGTCAACATGGTCTTCTGTAACACCGTTTGCAAACTGGGTTTGTGGTGTTAGTTGGGTTCCCGTCTTCATCAGCGACATAAGCAAAACATGCCCATACTTCACTCCTCGGACCCGTTTTGTCCACAAGTCGCGAACGAGAGAGGACGTCTTTTTTTTTTTTTTTTTTAGCCGTCGCCATGCTACACACGCTGCTGCTGTCTCGCTGCTGGCTTGCGCGTGCGTGTGTCGCTCAACCGAGTCAAATTAGTACCGGTGAATACAGTCGTCCACGGCCACGTGCACCGCAGTTTCTCTCTCTCTCTCTCCACGATCACGCACATCTATCTCTCTCTCTCTCTCTCTCTCTCTACACTCACGCGCATTCTCTCTCTCTCTACACTCACATTCTCTCTCTCTCTCTCTCTCTCTCTCTCTCTCTACACACTCACGCGCATTCTCTCTCTCTCTCTCTCTCTCTCTCTCTCTCTCTCTCTCTCTCTCTCTCATCACTCTCGTCTCTCTACTCTCTTCTCTCTCTCATTTTTTTTTTTTTTTTTTTTTTTTTTTTTTTTTTCTCTCTCTCTCTACACTCACGCGCATTCTCTCTCTCTCTCTCTCTCTCTCTACGGTCACGCGCATTCTCTCTCCCTCTCGCGCCGCTTATGTGCACCCCTATATACAGTATTGAAAGTATCGAACGCTAAAGAACCGCATCGTTTGTGACAATCTAGTACTGAAAAATAATCGAATGTTCGGTGCATGGTGCAACTCTAGTTTGCATATATGATAATATATATAGTTTTATATATGTGAGAATATTTTCATACATACATGTGGCAATATACAGTATGTATATATTCTCACATATATAAAACTATATATATTATCATATATGCCAACACATATGGAGAAATACATATGATGTCTATTACATATAAAATGAAATATATTACAATATATAATAAAGCGGCAATTCCTTATGTATTATACAATATATTGTAATATATTTATCACTATATAAATATATGCAAAATATATGCACTTGTTTCCCATATATGGCATTGTATTATTTAATATATTGCAATATATCTTCCAATACATTGCCATATATTATCGTTTCATAAGGGACATGTGAACCATGACATTCGTTTTAGCTGATGATGTCATGCCAATGAAGCGTCTAAACCTGAGGAGCTAGAGAAACAGAGCAAATCCGATTTGAGTTCGTCACCCTCTAGTTTCTACACAGTATCCAGATTGGCTTTAACCTCCACAGGAAAACACCATCAGCTGTGGTTGTAGGAGCCTAAATGTAACCCAGGTTGTTAGAATGTTTATCTAGTTTCTGGGTTTTTGGGAATATTGCAATATGTCTGTTCAGTATTAATTATAGTTCATTTTTTATTTTATTTACATGTTATCATTTATAAGTTAAGGTATTTACAGCAACATATACAATTCATTTATATACAGGGGTTGGACAATGAAACTGAAACACCTGTCATTTTAGTGTGGGTGGTCTCATGGCTAAATTGGACCAGCCTGGTGGCCAATCTTCATTAACTGCACATTGCACCAGTAAGAGCAGAGTGTGAAGGTTCAGTTAGCAGGTAAGAGCGCAGTTCTGCTCAAAATACTGCAATGCACACAGCATTATGGGTGACATACCAGAGTTCAAAACACAGACTGTTGGTGCACATCTTGCTGGCGCATCTGTGACCAAGACAGCAAGTCTTTGTGATGTATCAAGAGCCACGGTATCCAGGGTAATGTCAGCATACCACCAAGAAGGACGAACCTCCACCAGCATCACGTAGTGACCTGGCCACTATCCTGCAAGAAGAATGGCTTAAACTCCCTCTGACCACTGTGCAGGACGCAGTATATGTCATTCCCAAGACGAACTGACGCTGTATTGGCCGCAAAAGGAGGCCCTACACCATACTAATAAGGTGTTTCAGTTTCATTGTCCAACCCCTGTATGTTGTAAACATAGACATATAGAACAGAGTGGTTGCCTCTTGATAACTCTGCACCTGGGGGAGGGGCTAATAGAGTTCGTTTGTGTGGGTGGAAGGAGGAATGGAGCAGTGAAGCCAAACGGTTTTGTGACCTCGCTGTAACTCTCTTTTTGGTTGACTTTTGGAAGGAACTTTGGAAAAACCACATTTCTGTATCATCCTATATATTCAAGCAGTAAACCGTTCTACTTTTTAACCAAGTGGATCTGTGGAATATCGTCTTCCTAACGTAGTGTTGGTGGATGTAAAGGAATGGGAGAGTGGTAGAGTGTCAAGCTAAGGCTAATTGCTACGTGGAAGCTAAATAGTGGTGATTCAAATCAAGTCAAATCACTTTTATTGTCACGTCACATTTTCACAGGTGTGAAGGTAAGTGAAAAACGTAGGTGCGTAGTCCCTTACGGCACTCAAATACAAAAAATATACATTAGATAATAAATATATACAATACTAAGCACAAGATCTCTGTTTATCCTAGTATACAGTTAGTAGATTCTCAGTTAGTGGGAGCTCTGTTGGTGAACGCTGATTTGGGTGATGTGGTCAGTGATGCTAGGTGCATTGCACTACAATAACAACTACCTGTAATTCTTCAGCTGTTGTATCCCAACCTCAACCCAATTTCAACGAACCATTCTTTCCTTTACCTGCTGACTACTGAACATTTAACAGCTCCTAAATGCACTCCGGTGAGCGCTACAGGTAATAATGCTAACTGCATCCGTCTCTTGTTTGTTTCGCAGTGAGGACGCTATGGAATACTCTAAAGAGTTTGTCACTTCTGTAGTGTTGGGCAAAGACCTCGTGCCCAGGTGAGTCTACTCTGTCTTTGAAGACCATGAGAATGAGCGCCCAGGAGGACCTTGTAGTTCTACAGTTACAGGCTGGAGTCCTGTTTCTCTGTATACTGTATTACCATGCTCTTCAGTGATCAGGACCCTCACAGGACCACCACAGAGCAGGTATTATGTGAGTGGTGGATCGTTCTCAGCACTGCAGTGACACTGACATGGTGGTGGTGGTGTGTTAGTGTGTGTGGTGCTGGTGTTAGTGGATCAGACACAGCAGTGCTGCTGGACACCTCAGTGTCACTGCTGGACTGAGGGTCATCCATCAACCAAAATGATCCAGTCAATGTCCTGTGGGCAGCGTCCTGTGGGCAGCGTCCTGTGGGCAGCGCCCTGTGGGCTGCGTCCTGTGGGCAGACTCCTGTGGGCAGCGTCCTGTGTCCACTGATAAAGGACTAGAGGATGACCAACACTGCACTGTGCAGCAGCAGAAGACCAACTATCGTCTCTGACTGTCCATCTACAAGGTGGAGCAGCAAGGTAGGAGTGTCTAATAGAGTGGACAGTGAGTGGACACAATGTCTAAACACTCCAGCAGCACTGCTGTGTCTGATCCACTCACACCAGCACCACACACACTACCACACCACCACCACGTCAGTGTCACTGCAGTGCTGAGAATGATCCACCCCCCACATCATCCCTGCTCTGTGGTGGTCCTGTGGGGGTCCTGACCATTGAAGAACAGGGTAATACAGTATACAGAGAAACAGATGGACTACAGTCTGTACCTGTAGAACCACAGAGTGTCCTATATGGTCAGTGGAGCTGATAAACATGTACAGTGAACTGTAGGTATATCTAATGTGCGGTACTAATTTTGTTGTGTGTGTGGTTGTTTCAGGATTGGTCTTTCTCAACTTGAGGGTTTCCGCCGCCACCTTCTTGAGGTCTTACAGAAGAGTGATAAGCCAAAGGTGGCCACACACACACACACACACACACTGTTTTGAATATATCACAAGCACACACACACACACACACACACACAGATTGCTGGGTGACTGCTGGTCTGGACTACAGGCAGGGTCAGCTCAGCACGGACTCTTACTACAGAGCCATGCTGCTGTAAGACGTATAGACTACGGTTCATCATCTTGCTGAAGTAAACTGGGAAAGGGATGCAGCATATGTTGCTCCAAGACCCCAAGCTTTACAGGTGTGCAGGTGACCTGTGCACTAGTGCCCTCTACATACCACCACAGATGCAGGCTTTTGAACTATTTGAGCTGATCACAAGCCGGACGGTTGCTCTCTTCTTCAGCCGGAAGGACACAGCGTCTACGTTTTCTACATTCTACATTTTGACCCGTCTGACCACTGGACACTTTTGCTCTTCCCCTCAGCCTTTTTTTAAACGAGTCTGGGTCCAGAGAAGGTGGTGGTGTAACTGTAAGATGAGTCCCCTTGCGTGTTTAAAGTGGTAGTAACTTCAGGCTCCTGCAGATGGCGCTAACACGAGGACGATGGGGCTGTAAATACCTGCGGGGTGTGAGTGACGGGATCCGTAGATTGGGAAGAGGTGCTACAGTGCAGGGAATGTCTCGTTCCATGTGTGGTAAACGCTCCAGAGCAGATGTTAATGATTGGCTGAAAGGAGTGACTGAGCATGTGGGCGTGGCCAAAGACCATAGTGTGAAGGAAGTAGCTGAATCTGCAGGTGTATGGAAGCGTATGGTCATACGGGTCTACCAGCAGTGGATACAATCCCAGTCTACAGGGAATTCTCCTCGGAATTGTTAGATGGAAGACTGGCTGAACACTGATGTGGCCTCCATCCAGAAACTTGTCCAGTACATGCCCAATCCAGTCACAGCTGTTGTTGGTGCTGGTGGAGGTGCTGCTTTAATGAACATGACATTACATGGCCACTGAAACAGTGTTGTTGTTACACACACTCCTCAGCCTTCCACCACTCAGCTCCGTACCATTTCCCCCAAACTACACCTACAGCACCAGCCCTATCGCACCAGCCCTCTCGCACCAGCCCTCTCGCACCAGCCCATACAGACTTCCGGTCACACCTCTGTACAGTACACAATTCATTTACCACAGCAGTGAGCCGCAGAACCAGGTTTTGTGGGGATTGCTCTGTGGCAATCCAAACGGTCCTCTGTCACTGTCAGTATCTAGAACAGGCCTAGAGCCTCCTGCTGCTAAAACTGGCTTTATGAAATGGAGTATTGTGGTTCTCAAATCTGATTTGCAGAGCGGCGTTTAAAGGCGGTGTAAAATCGAGTTTAGGGAGCCGTTTGAGAGTCAGTTCCAGCGTGTGTGGGGAGGAGGAGACTGATGGAAGATTGCATTGTCAGCTCTGGGGTAGTATGTGGGTCAATTTGTTGGTGTATTATGTAATTTTAATATTAAGTATTATTATTAGTGGTATTAGATAGATAGATAGATAGATAGATAGATAGATAGATAGATAGATAGATACTTTATTGATCCCAGAGGGAAATTCAAGATATTAAATTATTAAAATTCTTCTTATTATTAAGTGACGTATAGTTGGTTCCACCTCCTGGCGCATGGACAGTGTTCATTCAGAGGATCCTCCTGATCCTTGGCTTCTGTATAGGTGGTTCATGATTCCTTTCATTGCATCCGTGCATCTTCTTGCTGGTAAAGTCACTGTAATGTGCAGCATCTTGTGACTTACTGCTCTCTCTCTCTCTCTCTCTCTCTCTCTCTCTCTCTCTCTCTCTCTCTCCCTCTCTCTCTATCTCTCTCTCTCTCTCTCTCTCTCTCTCTCTTTCTCACACACACTCTCTCTCTCTATCTATCTCTATCTCTCCCTCCCCCTCTCTCTGTCTCTCTCTCTGTCTTTTTCACTCCCTCTCTTTCTTTCTTTCTTTCTTTCTCTCTCACTCTCTCTGTCTCTCTCTCTTCCTTTCTCTTTCTCTCTCACTCTCTCTCTCTCTCTCTCTTTCTCTCGCGCGTTTGCTCTCTCTCTCACACACACTCTCTCTCGCGCGCTCTCTCTCTCTATCTCTATCTCTCTCTCTCTCTCT
>JAMWET010006758.1:0-15000 GCA_024036415.1 Prochilodus magdalenae
CCCCCTCCCCCCTTCTCTTTCTTCCCTTCTTTCCTCTCCTCCCTCCCTTCCCCCTCCTCTCCTTCTTTCCCCTCCTCTCCCCCTTCCGTATAACACTCTAATGCAGAGTTCAACACCAAACAACTGGTAAAACATTCTACTGCAGAGTGTCAACACCAACACTGGTAATCAAACATGTCCTACTGCAGAGATTCCACACCAAAAACACTGTTAAACATTCTACTGCAGAGTTTCAAACAACACAAAACACTGTTAAACAATTCGTACTGCAGAGTTCCAACACCAACACTGTGATAACACTCTACTGCAGAGTTCACCACCAACACTGTAACACATTCTTAACTGCAAAGAATTCAACACTACACACTAACACTGTATAACACTCTACTGCACAGAGTTCAATTGCGACAAACAACAAACATTACTACTGTTTCAACGCCAATAACTATACACCATTTTACTGCAGAGTTCAACCATCTGTAACCACAACTGTAAGACACTTTACTGCAAAGTAGTTTCTAACACACAATAACACACAACACTGTACCAACCAGCTACTGCAGAGTTCAACACCAAAACACCCAACACTGTATATGTACACAAACGTCTATCAACTGCAGAGTTCAATATCAACACTGTAAAACACTTCTGCAGAGTTCAACACCAACACCTATAAACTGCTCTACTCAGGAGTTTAACCCAACACACAACACTGTTCGTAAACATTCTACTGTCAGAGTTCAACACCTCAACACTTTATCCAACACTCTTCACTGCACTATGTTCAACACTACACTGTAAAACATTCTTTCTACTGCAGAGTTCAACACCAACACCCGAGTACAAAACATTCTTACTGCAGAGTGTGCACCCACACTAACACAAACACACTGTACAAAACACTTCTACTGCAGAGTTCAACACAACAAACACTGTACAAACACTTATACTACAGAGTTCAACACCAACACTGTAAAACATTCTACTGCAGAGTTCAACACCAACACTGTATAACACTCTACTGCAGAGTTCAACACCAACACTGTAAAACATTCTACTGCAGAGTTCAACACCAACACTGTAAAACATTCTACTGCAGAGTTCAACACCAACACTGTAAAACATTCTACTGCAGAGTTCAACACCAACACTGTATAACAATTCTACTGCAGAGTTCACAACACCAACACTGTAATAAAACACAAAACGATAACTGCAAGACGTTTCAACACCAAACACTGAATAACACAGTCTACTGTCACGCAGAGTTCAACAACAACACTGTATAAACACTCTACTGCGAGTTCAAGCAACCACCACACCAACACTGTACAAACATTCTAACTGCAGAGTTCAACACCAACACTGTAAAAAAATCTACTGCAGACTTCAACACCACATACTAAACACTGTAAGCACAGGTTTTAACACAGCAGAGTTTCAAACAACCAACACTGTAACACCACTTTACGAGGCAGAGTTTCACAACACAAACACTGCATAAACACCAACTGCCAGAGTTCAACACCAACACTGTATCCAAACATGCATGACTGCAGAGTTCAACACCAACACTGTAAAACATTCTACTGCAGAGTTCAACACCAACACTGTAAAACATTCTACTGCAGAGTTCAACACCAACACTGTAAAACATTCTACTGCAGAGTTCAACACCAACACTGTATAACACTCTACTGCAGAGTTCAACACCAACACTGTAAAACATTCTACTGCAGAGTTCAACACCAACACTGTAAAACATTCTACTGCAGAGTTCAACACCAACACTGTATAACACTCTACTGCAGAGTTCAACACCAACACTGTAAAACATTCTACTGCAGAGTTCAACACCAACACTGTATAACACAGTACTGCAGAGTTCAACACCAACACTGTATAACACTTAACTGCAAAGAACTCAACACTAACACACCAACACTGTACAAAATTTTACTGCAGAGTTCAACGTCAACACACCAACACTATTAACACTGCAATATAACACCATTTTACTGCAGAGTTCATAATCCACCAACACTGTAGCTAACACTTAACTGCAAGTTTTCAAGTGTCAACACTAACACACCAACACTGTACAAAACTTTACTGCTAAGAGTTCAACATGTCAAGACACTAAAACACACTGTAACCAAACACACCTTTTAGCTCACTGCAAGTTCAACTAACTGCCAACACTTGTAAAACTACTTCGCAGACCTTTTTATTCCAACAACTTTAGTGCAGAGTTCAACATCAACACACCAACACTGTACAAAACTTTACTGCAAAGAGTTTAAAAAAAAAAACCGAACACACCAACCACTGTACAAAACTTTAACCTAAAAAAGAGTTCAAACCAATCAACACACCAACCACACTGCAAAAAACACCACACAAACACTCATTCAAAAGAATTTGCCTAGCTGCAAAAGGGAACTTTGTAACAGGTCATCCAACACGGTAAAAACTTAACTAAGCAAAGAGTTCAACACTTAACTTACAAAACAAACTGTACAAAACTTTACTGCAAAGAGTTCAACACCAACATTCTATAACACTTTGCTGCAGTTCAACACTAACACTGTACACTTTACTGCAGAGTTCAACACCAACACTGTACACCATTTTACTGCAGAGTTCAACACTAACACACCAACACTGTACAAAACTTTACTGCTAAGAGTTCAACACTAACACACCAACACTGTACAAAACTTTACAGCTAAGAGTTCAACACTAACACACCAACACTGTACAAAACTTTCTGCAGAGTTTAATATCAACACTGTACAATCCTTTACTCAAGGGTTCAACACCAACATTCTATAACACTTTGCTGCAAAGAGTACAACACTAACACTGTACACCATTTTACTGCAAAGAGTACAACACTAACACGCCAACACTGTACAAAACTTTACTGCAAAAAGGGTTCAACACTAACACACCAATACTGTACAAAACTTTACTGCAAAGAGTTCAACACTAACACACCAACACTGTACAAAACTTTACTGCTAAGACGTCAACACCAACACTGAACAACACTTTCTGCAGAGTTCAATATCAACACTGTACAACACTTCTGCAAAGTTCAACACCAACACACCCACACTTTAAAACATTCTACTGCAGCGTTCAACACCAACACTGTACAAAACTGTACTGCAGAGTTCAACATCAACATACCAACACTGTACAACATTTTACTCGAGAGTTTAACACCAACGCTCTATAACACTTTGCTGCAAAGAGTTCAACACAAACACTGTACACTTTACTGCAGAGTTCAACACCAACACTGTACAACACTGTACTACAGAGTTCAACATCAACATTGTACACCATTTTACTGCAAAGAAATCAACACTAACACACCAACACTGTACAAAACTTTACTGCAAGGAGTTCAACACTAACACACCAACTCTGTACAAAACTACTGCAAAGAGTTCAACACTAACACACCAACACTGTACAAAACTACTGCAAAGAGTTCAACACTAACACACCAACACTGTACAAAACTTTACTGCAAAAAGTTCAAGACTAACACACCAACTCTGTACAAAACTTTACTGCAGAGTTCAACACTAACACACCAACACTGTACAAAACTTTACTGAAAAGAGCTCACCACTAACACACCAACTCTGTACAAAACTTTACTGCAAAGAGTTCAACACTAACACACCAACACTGTACAAAACTTTACTGCAAAGAGTTCAACACTAACACACCAACTCTGTACAAAACTACTGCAAAGAGTTCAACACTAACACACCAACACTGTACAAAACTTTACTGCAAAGAGTTCAACACTAACACACCAACTCTGTACAAAACTTTACTGCAAAAAGTTCAACACTAACACACCAACTCTGTACAAAACTTTACTGCAAAGAGTTCAACACTAACACACCAACTCTGTACAAAACTTTACTGCAAAGAGTTCAACACTAACACACCAACTCTGTACAAAACTTTACTGCAAAGAGTTCAACACTAACACACCAACACTGTACAAAACTTTACTGCAAAGAGTTCAACACTAACACACCAACTCTGTACAAAACTTTACTGCAAAGAGTTCAACACTAACACACCAACTCTGTACAAAACTACTGCAAAGAGTTCAACACTAACACACCAACACTGTACAAAACTTTACTGCAGAGTTCAACACTAACACACTAACTCTGTACAAAACTACTGCAAAGAGTTCAACACTAACACACCAACACTGTACAAAACTTTACTGCAAAGAGTTCAACACTAACACACCAACTCTGTACAAAACTTTACTGCAAAGAGTTCAACACTAACACACCAACACTGTACAAAACTTTACTGCAAAGAGTTCAACACTAACACAACAACACTGTACAAAACTACTGCAAAGAGTTCAACACTAACACACCAACTCTGTACAAAACTACTGCAAAGAGTTCAACACTAACACACCAACTCTGTACAAAACTACTGCAAAGAGTTCAACACTAACACACCAACTCTGTACAAAACTACTGCAAAGAGTTCAACACTAACACACCAACAATGTACAAAACTTTACTGCAAAGAGTTCAACACTAGCACACCAACTCTGTACAAAACTACTGCAAAGAGTTCAACACTAACACACCAACCCTTTACACCATTTTACTGCAAAGAGTTCAACACTAACACACCAGCACTTAACAACATTGCAGAGTTCAACACCAACACAGTAAAACACGGTTCTACTTTTACAATAACATAAAATGTTGTATACGCCACCAAACTAAGCCTTTTTAAGGTGCTTTTCCAGCGTTTCCCTTCATTAAACAGCCCGGGCAGTCTGCCCAGCCACACTCACGTGCAGCCTGGCCTGGAACAGATACAGGCATTAGGCAGTAACTCTCAGGATCATGTTTCTTTCCCAGCGTTCGTGTTTAGCGATTGACTTGTGTTTGGTGTTAAGTTCTTTGTTTACCTTCAAATGTAAATACGCAATAAAGAATCTGAACTGCAGGCGTTCGCTGATATAGCAGTGCCTAGCTGTAGGTTTAGTAGGCTTCAAAATCAAGGAATTTCCAATCCAAACAAACAAAAAGGATGTTTTTTTTCTATTAAGTGATCATTTAATTTGGAGTGGTTCTACCGAAAATGATGCGGTATCTCTGAATAGAAGCCAATAACTGACCTAAAGGTCAAGCTTGAAGCTTGAAGATCTTTGGCACTTTTTCTCACAAGTAAAATCAGCGAGAGCTAAGGCGTTCAGTCCCACAGTAATTCCTATGATGCAAATGACTATGAATATTGACTCTAAGTCGCTGCTAAAAATACATGTATGTGAAACTTAGCGCATCCACACATGCATGTATGGCTGTATGGCTCAAAGGATCTGCTGCACAGAAAAAAGAAAAAGAAAAAGTACTGGGATTAAAAACTAAGCATCTGAAATGCATATATTATTAAACCATCTTCAAAGATGTGGAAATAATGGTTTTTAACTTTTGGCCTCAGAAGTTCAAGTGACGCACTTCTGGGAGAACACAGCCAAAACCATAGAAGTGCCGAATTAGAGGCTGTCATCGTGTAGTGCCACTGGCCAGACACAGCGGCTCCGACAAACAGCAGCCACAGCTCAGGCAGCCTCGCAACTTCAGAGAACTCCCATAAGTCACTCTTTTTCAGAGCCACCCTCACTCAGAGCAGAGCAGCTCTAACACCCATCAGTCACTCTCACTCAGAGCAGCTCTAACACCCATCACCCTCACTCAGAGCAGTAGCAGCAAAAAAATTCTAACACCAAAAAAAAAAAAAAAACATCAGTCACTCTCACTCAGAGCAGCTCTAACACCCATCACCCTCACTCAGAGCAGGGCAGCTCTAACACCCATCACCCTCACTCAGAGCAGAGCAGCTCTAACTCCCATCACCCTCACTCAGAGCAGAGCAGCTCTAACACCCATCAGTCAGTCTTATTCAAAGTAGAGCTGCTCCTATCAGACACCCTCACTCAGAGCAGAGCAGCTCTAACACCCATCACCCTCACTCAGAGCAGAGCAGCTCTAACACCCATCACCCTCACTCAGAGCAGAGCAGCTCTAACACCCATCACCCTCACTCAGAGCAGAGCAGCTCTAACACCCATCACCCTCACTCAGAGCAGAGCAGCTCTAACACCCATCACCCTCACTCAGAGCAGAGCAGCTCTAACACCCATCAGTCACTCTCACTCAGAGCAGAGCAGCTCTAACACCCATCACCCTCACTCAGAGCAGAGCAGCTCTAACACCCGTCACCCTCACTCAGAGCAGAGCAGCTCTAACACCCATCACCCTCACTCAGAGCAGAGCAGCTCTAACACCCATCACCCTCACTCAGAGCAGAGCAGCTCTAACACCCGTCACCCTCACTCAGAGCAGAGCAGCACTAACACCCATCACCCTCACTCAGAGCAGAGCAGCACTAACACCCGTCACCCTCACTCAGAGCAGAGCAGCTCTAACACCCATCACCCTCACTCAGAGTAGAGCAGTTCTAACACCCATCACCCTCACTCAGAGCAGAGCAGCTCTAACACCCATCACCCTCACTCAGAGCAGAGCAGCTCTAACACCCATCACCCTCACTCAGAGCAGAGCAGCTCTAACACCCATCACCCTCACTCAGAGCAGAGGAGCTCTAACACCCATCACCCTCACTCAGAGCAGGGCAGCTCTAACACCCATCAGTCACCCTCACTCAGAGCAGAGCAGCTCTAACACCCATCAGTCACCCTCACTCAGAGCAGAGCAGCTCTAACACCCATCACCCTCACTCAGAGCAGAGCAGCTCTAACACCCATCACCCTCACTCAGAGCAGAGCAGCTCTAACACCCGTCACCCTCACTCAGAGCAGAGCAGCTCTAACACCCATCACCCTCACTCAGAGCAGAGCAGCTCTAACACCCATCACACTCACTCAGACAGAGCTTTCTCTAACACCCATCAGTCATCCCGCACTCATGAGCAGAGCATTTCTTTCGCAGCCCATATCACCCTCACTCAGAGCAGAGCAGCTCTAACACCCATCACCCTCACTCAGAGCCAGTCATCACCCTCACTCAGAGCAGAGCAGCTCTAACACCCATCATTCACCCTCCACTAGAGCAGAGCAGCCCTAAAACACAAACCACCCATCTCCCTCATCAGACCCAGCAACTAACACCGTTCCACCCTCACCCAGAGCCGAGCAGCTCTAACACCCCTCACCCTCACTCAGAGCACAGCAGCTCTAACACCCATCACCCTCACTCAGAGCAGAGCAGCTCTAACACCCATCACTCTCACTCAGAGCAGAGCAGCACTAACACCCATCAGACACCCTCACTCAGAGCAGAGCAGTTCTAACACCCATCACCCTCACTCAGAGCAGAGCAGCTCTAACACCCATCACCCTCACTCAGAGCAGAGCAGCTCTAACACCCATCACCCTCACTCAGAGCAGAGCAGCTCTAACTCCCATCACCCTCACTCAGAGCAGAGCAGCTCTAACTCCCATCACCCTCACTCAGAGCAGAGCAGCTCTAACACCGTCACCCTCACTCAGAGCAGAGCAGCTCTAACACCCATCACCCTCACTCAGAGCAGAGCAGCACTAACACCCATCACCCTCACTCAGAGCAGAGCAGCTCTAACACCCATCACCCTCACTCAGGCAGGAGCAGCTCTAACACCCATCACCCTCACTCAGAGCAGAGCAGAGCAGCTCTAACACCCATCAGTCACCCTCACTCAGAGCAGAGCAGCTCTAACACCCATCACCCTCACTCAGAGCAGAGCAGCTCTAACTCCCATCACCCTCACTCAGAGCAGAGCAGCTCTAACACCCATCACACTCACTCAGAGCAGAGCAGCTCTAACACCCATCACCCTCACTCAGAGCAGAGCAGCTCTAACACCCATCACACTCACTCAGAGCAGAGCAGCTCTAACACCCATCACACTCACTCAGAGCAGAGCAGCTCTAACACCCATCACCCTCACTCAGAGCAGAGCAGCTCTAACACCCATCACCCTCACTCAGAGCAGAGCAGCTCTAACACCCATCAGTCACCCTCACTCAGAGCAGAGCAGCTCCTACCAGACACCCTGATCTTGAATAAACAGACTTGTTCTGTATATAGAGGACTACACAGCTATGACTGAGCTTTACATTAATAAAACAGTTATAACTCATTATTATAAATTAACGGCACATTTAGTAGCACATAAAACAGTTCAAGAACATCCAGCTCCTCCACTCCTCCCCGCACAACCCTAATAACCAAACAGAGACCATGCTCCGGCGCTCTCATCACTTAATGCTGTTCTAAGAATAACAGGTCCAGGCTTTAAGCCCTATACGTGCTCTTCTGTTCAGTTTCAGAGGTGACAGGGTGTCAAACATTCTCAGCACCCACACAGGCAATTCCAGAGACCCCTGGTTCCCATCAGCACCACTGTAAAGAAATCAGAGTCTCTATAATCAACCACTTCTCATCAAAAGATCACAGACTTAAATAGAAATCCAAAGCAACTCCCTGCTATTTACTCAGCTGAGTGTGCTTCGGGTCAGCGCCGGTCACTGCGCCGTGGCGGGCGGAGATGTGGGTCAGGCGGAGGCTTTCAGGGTTGCCCGCGGTAGTCCAGAAGAAGATGCCACAGGAGAGTAGCTCACTGTACTTTATAAACCGGGCGCTCCGGTACAGCCAAACCAGTCCGGCGCAAGCTCACCCACAGACGTATAATAAACAAGGCTAAAACAGGCTTTGGCACAAGGAGCGCAACAGCACAAGGAGCGCAACAGCACAAAGACGCAACAGCACAAAGAACGCAACAGCGCCGCAACAGCCAAAGGCTGGAGAACAGCTAGCCAAGACCAATACACACATTTCAATTCAGACATAACTGGGACAGTGACCTTTAGAGACGTAACAACACTGACCCGGTTAAATTAGCCGCGCAGGACAGTGGGCAGTGTGCTAATTAGGTTAAGAAGATCAAAGAGTATCTGTTAGTGTGTCAATTAGAACAAGTCAAGTCAGGTCATAGGTCCTGTGTAAGACCCCGCGGTGCCAGTGAAACAGGATGTCCCGTATGTACTGCAGGCTCTGCTGGGGATTACATCCCCATGTCATTTTCGGGTTATGTGGTTCCGTTTCTATCGAGTTCCTTTTTGTCCAGGTCTGCGGATGCTAGGAGACGACTCAAGAGTAACTCTTTACACACGCGTGTTAACGGCGGCTCTAACAGCCTCCAAAAGGTCTAGTTTGAAAGGCCGGTTTGTGCCAGGTATCGAGTTATGTTCATCCTGGGTTAGTCTGGAGCGAGCCACAGCCAAGCTCTTAGACTAGATCGATTTCCTGCTGGTCTTTATTGTTTGTTGTTGATTCTTATTATTATCATTGCTGTTGATTTTGTCTGTTTAAAAAAAAAAACTCAGAATTTGACCTCACCAAGCACTCACCTTTTTATTACTTCTAATTTTATTAGCATTATTATTTTATTTCTTATTTTTATTTTTGTTAATTTGGTTATATTTTATTTATTTTTTATTTATTTTATTTTAATATTTTATAAAATTTTCTTTCTTTCTTTAGTCGATCATAAACAGAGGATATTTGTTACTGTGTTTTTTAATCCTAGCTAACCTAGCTAACATTAGCACCCACTGGGAAAACTGTCCCTGTCTGAACATCTTTGATATAGGCTATGGGTTTCATAGGGTGTTTCCTACTAGGAACCCACATCTCCATGTTTCTGCCCTTTGACTGTACAGCCTGGGTATGACAACAATACCTAGCAGATACCTAGACATCCTTACCAGACCCCGTCCCTCAAACCCATGAGCATAACAACCCAAACACACGTCTTTACAAGCAGGCTGTGGACGGTGGGCTCGGATTATGAGTCCTGCCATACTTGCACAACTCGTCCAACAGCAGGCATATTGTACAGTGCAGCCATTGACCCTCCTTTGATTACCTAATGTCCACTCAAAGACAGGATACCTCAGGAGATGTTTCTGAGAAGACAATCCATTTGCATAAGGAAATAACTCTCCTAATAACCACCCGGAAGACCTTGTAGACCATCAAAACTCTCCCTGCCTCATCAGAGAAAGCTCCACTCTGAAAACCTCCACAGGTGTTCCTGTCCATCCTTCCACTAGGGCAAGACACCTCAACACTATGGCTCTGAAAGGGTGTGCAGCAGCTCAAGAAGCTCCTCCCTGAGGAAAGGAGACACACACATTCAACAAAGAAGCAGAACAGAAGCCTGACCAGGCCAGCGTCCAGACCCCGACCTCACTAACACTCATCACACTCAACACTCGCACATCTGATATTAGATTCTGAGAGAGACGTGTGGTGTGTTTATAGTGTACTGTGAGAGCATGGGAGTCTAGCTGGTTATAGGTGCGGTGTAATGAGGACTGTAATATGCCCTGTGTGTGGGTGTGAGTGTGTGTTGGCTGGGTGTGCCCTACATATGATTGTGCGCCGTGCTGATGAACTTTTACAGCGTGCTGTGGTTAACTGAGGTGTGACAGCGAGTTCCAACAACGTCTAACACACAAACCGCAGACAGGTAAGAGCCTCAATCACACCCTCTTACACTAATGTGCTTTTACAGTGCACACGCGCAAGTGTGTGTGTGTGTTTGTGTGTGTGTGTGTGTGTGTGTGTGTGTGTGTGTGTGTGTTTACCCTCTCAGAGAAAAGTCCCAGAGGAGCACAAAAACACCCGCATCCGGTAGTACACAACAATATTGAGACTCAGTCCCGGTTTCCCTCCAGCAAGAGCAGCACGCCCTACTCGGACCGCAAGCACCAGGCGTAACAGGTCAGCGTTTCCAACACAACAAACAATCCGCGAGGGACTACAGTCGCGTCACTGGGAAGAAGTGTGAACAACACCACAGAGTCAAACACGGTCTCCCTAAACGTGAACAGAAGGTTACAACACACCTCCCCTCGACAGGACCACCCACTGCTCTACATTCACAGGTCGGGGTTCACAGGCTATATGATGAACCACCCCAGCGAATATACAGTCAGCAGTCATGTCGTGTTGAGCCACAGTATCAGAGATGTCGGAGACCCTGAGAACATTTGTGGGTTGGGAGTGACGTCCGTAAGTGTCACTGGATCGGTTGCCAACAGGTGACATGCTGGAGGGCACTGAAGCTGACATGGGAAGTGTGCAACGCCACAACGCGTCCTGCTGAGGAGGATGGGGGTTTATGGTTGTTTATAGAGCACTAGTGGAGAAGAGGATGAAGAAATCGAAACATGTAAGAGAAGGAGCGACCCTACGAGACCGAGTTACGACAACGTAGAACGATCTCAAGGTGGCCCGCAGATGCTCTCAATAAGGGGGCACGAGGGTAGACATGGAGATGTTCTGAGCCTGCTCCTCCCAGAATCAGTTGTCTTGTTGACATTTATAGCAAGTGACTCACAATGTGATCTACATAGCGATGGGATTCCTATTACTGCGAGAATAAGCGTTAGGGATGTGATGAAGTGAGTGGGCTCCGTTATCTCAATGATTGGGGCATAGAAGCCGCTAGGAGATGCCGAGAGGAGTAGAGGAGGGGAGAAGGGCATGCCAGCTGAGAAGTGAAACCAGCTTAAGATTAGAATCAGCCTTAGGGAAAAGCAGGAACTATGGTCCTATTAAATAATTGGACTCTCGCTCGGTCGTTGTGTACTCATATTTTTGACTCGATGTGAGCCTACTTTGTGGTGGTATTATAAACACATCTCAGGCAGGTTGGCACTGGCACGCCTCTACATCATGACCGAGGGGGGGGGACCCCCCCCCCGTGCTCGCGTCAGCAGCGGTGACCAACATGCTGATGCGGTTCTAGACAGCCTGTGTTCTCATGGCAGCTGCAAACTGTGCTCCAGAGTACTGGATCCTTACTAGGGCCATGATGTGGACCCTTCATAGCGTGACTCAGACCCCCTCTTTAAAGAGCTTGTTAACCCGGGCATGCACTGTGCTGTTACCCCCAGGCCTGCTGCAGAGAGAGGATACAAGGTCCTGGGGCCCAAATCTGGCGCACATGTTTAACAGTGGGCTGTGTCTGTTGAAGTAGTAAAGATCTTGTGGAGACGTACAAACACTGCTACTGCATATAACGCGCAAAATATGGGGGGGACAACCTGAAACCTCGGATTCGTGATGCAACTTTGGAAAACACCTAGTTGTAGTGCGGTAGCAGGAGACCAGAGGAGCGTTCGCGTAACGAAAAAGACAGATGGATTAGGAGCAGTGTAGGTGTTTATTTATAATTACAATGAGCCGGGAGGAATGTAATGGTGAACCATAAACATAACCAGCTTCACTGGTCCACACAAACCTGCTATTTACCTACCACTCATACTCTCTCTCTCTGTTCTCTTCTTCGCTCTCTCCCACTTATGTAATGTTCAATTATTTTCTATTTCTCTGGTCTCTTCTCTACTACCTTTTCTTCTCTGTCTCTCTCGCTCGCCCTTTGTCCCTCTATTGCTCTTCCCTATTCTCATCTCCCACTCTCCTGAGTACTCTCTCTCTCTCCTCTCTCTCTCTCTCTATCTCTCTCTCTCTTCTGTCTCTCTCTCCTCCCCCGCCCAAACCCTCTCTGTCTCCTCTCTCTCAGTTCTCTCTCTCTCTTGCCAGTCTCAATACTCCTCTTCATATCTCTACTCTCTCTCTCTCTCTGTCTCTCCCCCCCCACCCCTGTCTCTCTCTCTCACTCTTTTCATCACCTCTGTCATATCTCTCCTTCTCGCCCCCCCCCTTCTCTCGTCTCGTCGTCTTCGCACTTCTCTCTCTCCTCTCTCTCTTCTCTCTCTCTACTTCTCTCTGGTCTCTCTCCTCACCCCACCCCCAGTCTCTCTAATCTCATCTTTCTCCCTCTGTCTATCTCTCTCTCTCGCCCCCCCCCCCTCACTCTCTGTCTCTCTCTCCCGCTACCTCGATCTCTCTCTCTCCTTCTCCTCTCTCTCCCCCACCCTCTCTCTCCTTCTCACTGTCTATCTAGCTTCTTTCTTTCCCTCTCATCTCTCTTCTCTCTCTCTCTCTCTCTCTCTCTCTCTCTTCTCCCCCTGTCTCTCTCTACCGCCTCTCTCTCCCTCTCTCTCTCTCTCTCTCTCTCTCTCTCTCTCCCTCTCTCTCTCTCTCTCTCTCTCTCTCTCTCTCTCTCTCTCTCCCTCTCTCTCTCTCTCTCTCTCTCTCTCTCTCCCCACATTAAATAGAGTGCTGGTTGTCTGTGCCAGCTCTTAATGATAGATGGACTACCACTGGGGCACAGAACACACACATCCACATGCTAACTGGCTCACACTCCCATCAAACACGCACAGCCGTTGGCACGAGCGGCAGACCGCAGCTGGGTTAAACTAAAAGAGCCACATCACACAACATAACACACCAAACCGAAACCCACACCGATGCTGCACAACGCCCAACACGTATAAACCACACCCAACACACACACACACATGCTACACATGCTCTGCACTGGAAGTCACTGAACACACTCTGAGACTGGGACCTTTACTTCGCGCTGCTCAGTACAGGTGGGAGATTTCATGATGATCTCACAACAAGACAAGACAGTGGTCTGCAGCTCAATCTGTCTCATACTCCGTCAACCTGCTACCTGAGGTTTCCTCCCTCTCAGTGATGAACACTTAATGTCTACCAGCTCCCCCTTCTGGAGGGAGTGTGAGTGAGTGTGTGAGTGAGTGAGTGAGTGTGTGAGTGAGTGAGTGAGTGAGTGAGTGAGTGAGTGCGTGTATGTAAGTGAGTGAGTGTGTGTGAGTGAGTGAGTGTGTATGTGAGTGAGTGAGTGTGAGGGTGGATGGGTAAGTGAGTGAGTGAGTGTGTAAGTGAGTGTGTAAGTGAGTAAGTGAGTGAGTGCGTGAGTGAGTGAGTAAGTGAGTGTGTAAGTGAGTGTGTAAGTGAGTAATTGTGTGAGTGTGAGGGTGAGAGAGTGAGTGAGAGAGTGAGTGAGTAAGTGAGTGAGTGCGTGTGTAAGTGAGTGAGTGAGTGTGGGGGTGAGAGAGTGAGTTGACAGAGAGGTGGAGTTGAGTAAGTGGGGAGTGATGTGAGTGATGCTGCAGTGTGTGTAAGTGAGTGTCCCTCTCTGTGGAGTGTTGGGGGTGAGATGAGTGAGAGAGTATAGAGACGTGAGTGCGTGTGAGTAAGGTGATATGTGAGTAAACAGTGAGTTGAGTGAGCAGAGCACCGTGTGAAGTGAGTGACGTGAGTGTAGATTAAGTGGACCGAAACAAGTGAGTGAGTGATGGAGTGCGTTGGGTGAGTGAGTGAGTGGGGGCGTGTGAGTGAGGTTTTGATAGTGGCGTGAGTAAGTGAGTGTGTGATGTGAGTGTAGTGTGTGAGTGCAGCCTAGTGAGTGGCAATGTGAGGTGAGTGAGTAGACGTGAGGTGCTGTAAGTGACGTGAAGTGAGTGTTTGTGAGAACTGCGTACACACTCCCCTTTCGTGAGTGTGTGTGAGTGAGTGCGTGTGAGTGAGTGAGTGCGTGTGAGAGAGTGAGTGAGTGTGAGTGAGTGAGTGAGTGGAGGTCGTGACTGTGATCGCGTTTCAGTGTGAGTAGTGCGGAGTTGCAGTGAAGTGACAGCACCCCGAGAGTGAGGTGAAGTGAACGTGTAGTGAGGAGTGATTTTGTGCACAGGTGGAGTACGGTGTGATTGGTGACGAGAGTAGGATTGGTTTGAGGTGCTTCACATCATCACCCACATTTCCCCCACAGCCAAAACGCCAGCCTCAGTCCACAGCCATCGCTCCTGGAAGTCTCTCCACGTCTCCTCACATTCCTTTCCCTTTCCACACTCGGGTTCATCTGAGTGCACTGTCCACTCTGTCTGTGTCAGGTCCGGCACTGTGCGAATGTTTAAGCGTATTATAAATGTTTAATCTTCGTGCAGCATCGCTAGCAAGCGCCGCTGTTACTGAGACACATATA
>JAMWET010006758.1:20000-85000 GCA_024036415.1 Prochilodus magdalenae
ATCACGTCTTTCTTCTCTTCCATATCTATTTATTAATTTTCCTTATTGTTCTTTTCTTTTACTACTACTTCTTTTCGTCTTTCTTTATTCTCTTCTTTATATTTCTTTTTTGTCTTTCTTACTAAATATGTTCTGTCTTTCTCTGTTTTTAATTTCATTCTTGATTTTCTTTCTTTTAATCTGCCCATTTTCTATTCATTCTTGTTTTTTCATTGTTCCCTCTCTCTTTATCTCTCTACCTCTCTTTCTCTCTCTTCCTTTCTCTCTCTCTCTCTCTCTCTCTACCTCTCTCTTTCCCATTTTCTATTCATTCTTGTTTTTTCATTGTTCCCTCTCTCTCTCTCTCTCTCTCTCTACCTCTCTTTCTCTCTCTCCCTTTCTCTCTCTTCCTCTCTCTCTTCCTCTCTCTCTATCTCTCTCTCTCTATCTCTCTCTCTCTCTCTCCTTTCTCTCACTGTCTCTCTCTCTCTCTCCCTCCCCCTCTCTCTCTCTCTCTCTCTCTCTCTCTCTCCTCTCTCTCTCTCTCTCTCTCTCTCTCTCTCCTTTCTCTCTCTTTTCTCTCTCTGTCTCTCTCTCTTTTCTCTTTCTCTCGCTCTCTCTTACTGTGTCTCTCTCTCTCGCTCTCTCTCTGTCTTTTCTCTCTCTCTCTCTCGCTCTCTGTTTCTTTCTCTCTCTACTGTGGGTTGTGTGGGTAGCGCAGAGTGGTATAGGGAGTGTTTGTAGTGGTTTCGTTTCTCTGGCTGTATATGTGTGTGTATGTGTGTGTGTGGTGTGTGTGGTGTGTGTGTGGTGTGTGTGTGTGGTGTGTGTGTGTGTGTGTGTATGTGTGTGTGTGGTGTGTGTGGTGTGTGTGTGGTGTGTGTGTGTGGTGTGTGTGTGTGTGTGTGTGTGTATTTGTTTCCTGCTTGGCTCCTCGCTCTATCTCCAACACTGAGCCAGCATTAAGCTCTTGTATATTTCTCCCTGACTACTCACTTCTGCCTTTCATTAATGCACACACACACACACACACACACCCACATACACACACACACACACACACACACACCACACACACACACCCACACACACACACACACACACACACACACACACACCCACATACACACACACACACACACACACACACACACCACACACACACACCCACACACACACACACACACACACACACACACACCCACATACACACACACACACATACACAACACAAACACACCCACATACACACCACACCCACATACACACACACACACACACACACACACACCACACACACCACACCCACACACACACACACACACACACACACACACACACCCACATACACACACACACACACACACACACACACACCACACACACACACCCACACACACACACACACACACACACACACACACCCACATACACACACACACACACACACACACACTTACTTCAGAGTCAAAGGAATCTGGAGTCGCTGCACATCAAAGAGGAAACATACTTCATTCGGATCACACAGTCCATCATAAACCATACTACACTTCCCATCATGCCTCCTACACATCTAACATCAGGCCTCATAAAGTCTGAAAACCACAACCAGCCGACGTCTGCAACTCTATCCACGTACAGTCGCTGGTTCCTACTGGATACGGTTCCACACAGCACCTTATTTGTTACAACTTGGCAATGCAGCACTAGCAGAACCCTCTTTGGTGCTACGGCCAGTATAAAAGGTTCTGCAGTACAAGCTTTTACCAAAACACAAGACATTCTTGAAGAACCATTCCACCATGCAGAGAACCGTTTACGCGTGACAAGACTCCACACAGAGCTTATGGTTCTAAAAGGAACCAGAGTCGGTAAGGACTCCACCTAAAGATGAGCTCCTGAGCGAGATCTGGTCGGGTGTGGTGTAAGACGGAGCTTTGGCTGAGCAGTTTGAGAAGCTGCTACCTAACACCCAAATAATGACATCAGCAGATTGGAGACTGATGACACGCCAGCGGCTGTACGAGCCACAGAAACGAAGACGAAATCCAGACTCTGGAACAAAACCCCCTCTGTCCCGCGCTCTGTAATGTCTCTCTAAGCCGTTCTGGAAATAGCTGAACGTGTCTGTGGTTTCTGCGGCGGTTCCATCAGGAGCTACTGCTCGAAAATATCCGCATGTGTTAGACGTTCCACGGGCACCCAAGATTTCCACGCTCTCGTCCAAGACTTTAATGCCACGTCCAGACCTGTGCGGCATACGTACATGCCGGGCTCAGTACGCCAGCCGCTGCGCTGAGCTCCGCGAGCCCCGAAGTCAGCTTATAGGTGGAGAAATCAATTAGGAACTAATGACTGCTTATTTTGGCAGGAGTTACTAACAGCTCAGCTATGAGCCTTAATGAGGACACGATGAAGAGGAATGGAGCAGAGATGTAAATATGGTTGGGGTGGGGGGTGTCGTATGTAACCAGACACAGAACACGAATACCGAATCCCATTTCTGCGGCGTACTGACACGGTTCTGAACCAGAGCATGGAAAACTGAACTTGTGGTTGCAATCAAGCCCAAATAAGAAGCTCCAGGCTAAAGCCATCATCATCGCTGTCGCGCTGTTCCACAAATATCACAAATACACTCATCGTCAGGAGAACAGCTGCACCCGGAAGGAGGTGTGGGGTTGCGGTGCTGTTGGGAAGGAAGATAAAGGTGACCAGGATCAATATTTATTGAGCTACACATACAGAAGTCTGTCTCTCAGTATGGCGTCGGGCCGCCGTGTTTGCTAACCCAACACGCCAGACGTCTCGGTATGGAGCTGTAGAGGTTCCTAGTGGAGTCCTGTCATAACCCATCCCATGCAGCTTGAACATCCTCACACAGTTCCTGCAGATGGTGCGGTAGGGGTGGAGGTGGAGTGACACTGGACCTTCTGGACGTGTGACAACAAACCGTCCATCTCGGTGCTGACCACGGTGCCTCCACACACGGATTCGTTGGGCGTCTCCACCAAGACTAAAGCGGGACTCGTCACTGAAGATGACCCGCTGCCATTCGGAGTCACTCCTTGACGGTCTGGTACGACACCACTGCAGTCTAAGGTGACGGTGACGTAGTGTTAAGGGCAGTCGTCTGAACTGTAGTCGGCCCATCCTCGCTTACGTCACATGTGTCTAGTCTAGTTTGAGAGGATGCCGACTATCTCCATCCTTCACCTTGCCTTGGCGATGTGCACTCGGATGTTCAGGTACTGTAGAAGCAAAGTGCTTCATCCATCATCCGTTTTACAGGCCCGGTTTTAAACCCAGCGGTGCATATCGGGTCTGAAATGAACAATGGGGCTACGTTGCACAATATCGGCTGTAATTACGGGGCTCATGTCTACACTGTAAACCATTTCCAAACAACTGTCCAGTTCCGGAGACCAGATGTGCACAGTTGGCTGCTCTATTGTTTCTTGGCCAGTTGTTTGTCTCTGGATCATTAGCTCATGCGAAGCGAGCCCTCTAGGGCCTTCTAGGGCCCATTAGTTGATTCTGCATTTGGCAGTTGCCGTCGGCCGTCAACATGAGGACCAACCGAGTGTCCATGCCGACAAAGCGGGTTCCTTTGAGGCTAAAAAAAATGAGAATGGAAAGTGGAACACTCTTCACAGTCTAGACCCGAACCCGACTACGGAGACAAGAGGCTCCGCCCCTGCTTGGTCACATGCTTTAGTGGTTATTCGCTATTTGCAAGCAGTAGGTGTAAAAATCCCAATGGAAATCATGAAACATATCGAGTACCCCGGTTTGGCTTATCAAAATAAACGTAGCCTGGATTGGGAACGTGCACAGGTATTAAAGTACTCAGCTGAACAATCCAGGTGACAGTATTCCAGTACTACATCTATTAGGGCTCGCCTGTTCGGATATCTGTATGTTCACTCGTCATGGAAAAACCAGCTGCACCCAGACGGAATCGACCGACGGGAATGAAACTTGGCGGGTGTGTTGAGACATGTGAATGATTCCAGTCTCAAGTTCGCCTCAGAGAAGAGCTCGCAAGCAATCCGAGCAATTGGAAGCATTGGAGAGGGGTCGCATCGTGGGGCTCTTAGCATCTTAGCGAAGTATCATGCGCCACAGCGGTCGTGCGGATACTACCATAGCACTTGTACGAACCACGGAGAAGGATACCCAACCACCGCACCCAACAACCACCTTTACAGACATCCAGCGAGCAGTGGTGTCCTCCATGAGTCGTCCTGTTAGTGCAGCACCATTGGCAGACGGCTGCACCATGCAGGACTACATGCACACAGACCGTTACCACGACTGTCCTTAACACCACGTCACCGTCACCAAAGACTGCAGTGGTGTCGTACCAGACTGTCGTGGAGCGACTCAGAATGGCAGCGGGTCATCTTGTGTTCATCGGTGTACACGTAGATACGTAGATAGACAGCTACACTTATTAACTGCCTCCATTTCTTGGATAAAGAGAGGCAGGATGAGCGCACGGCGGCTCGGAGAGGAAGAGAAAGAGACACATGTGCTTCAGAGCGAAGGCTCTCTGTCCTGCTGTGACTCCATCTGTATCTGAAAAGGCTTTTCCTTGTGTTCCTCAGAATGATAGAGAGATACCGTACGTGATGAGCAGAGCCAGCCAAGGAGCATGGATCTTTACCATGCGTGTGTGTGTGTGTGCGGATGTGTGTGCGGAGGTCATAAAAAACCTCGGGCTCCCATAATGCCCTCTTTGAGAGATGAAAGCTCGGTATGCAGGCAAAGGGTTCACAGAAGGAGGTCACCATCACCAGTCCACACATACATAGCCCTCTCGCTCAGATTCCAGCCCTCATCGCCACGGCAATATCCCATAATACAAAACAGGCTTTTCACACATAGGGTGTAATCAGATGCAGACTGTTCGAACTCGGCTTTTCCTCCGAGACCTCAGAGAGAGGTCTCTCTCTCACACGCGCACACACACACACACACACACACACACACACACACACACACACACATACACACTCACATACACACAGACACACACACATATACACACACACATATACACACACAAATACACACACACACACACACACACACACAGACAGACATACATATACACACACAGACAGACACATACACACACACACACAAACACACACACACACTAACACACACAACCACACACACACACAAACACACACACACACACACACACAGACACACACACACACACACAGGCACACACACACGCACACATACACACACACACACACACAAACACACACACACACAGACACACACACACACACACACACACACATATACACACACACACACACACACACAACCACACACACACATACACACACACACACACACACACACACACACACACACACACACACACACACACACACACACACACACACACACATACACACTCACACACAGACAGACAGACAGACACACACACACACACATACACATACACAACCACACACACACACACACATACATACATATACACACACACACACACATACACATACACAACCACACACACACACACACATACACACACACACACATACATATACACACACACACACACACACACACACAGACACACATGCACATATATACACACACACACATATACACACTCACATACACATACACACACACACATACACACACACACACACACACACACATATATACACACACACACACACACACACATGCACATATATACACAGACACACACACACACACACACACATACACACTCACACACAGACATACACACACACACACACACATACACACACACACACACACATACACACACACACAGTCACACACAGACACACACAAACACACACACAAACACATATACACACACACACACACATACACACACACAGTCACACACAGACACACACACACACACACACACACACACACTTATTACTCTCTTCCTATATCCATTTCCCTTTATATATAGTTATTTCTTTTTCTCTCTCTCTGTCTCTCTCAATATCTACAGCTCTGTCTATCCATCTCTCTCTTTTTCTGTTTCTCTCTACATCTATCTCTCTTTATCCATATCTCACTCTCTCTGTTTGCCTCTCTATATCCACAGCTCTCTCTCTCTCTCTTTCTCTCTCTTTTTCTCTCTCTCTTTCTCTCTCTCTCTCTTTCTCTCTTTTTCTCTCTCTTTCTCACTCTCTCGCAATATATTTGCCCATGTCTCTCTCTCCTTCTTTCTGTTTCTCTCTTACTTTTCCACATGTCTATATATCCATATCTCTTTCTCTCTATCCATGTCTCTCTCTCTCTCTTTGTGTCCCTCATTATATCTACAGCTCTCTCTCTCTTTCTCTCTCTCACAGGTTATATATGTAGAGTAAAAACAATAACGTTAAAGGAGGAGGACAGAAACTCTTTACGTTACTTTGGGTTTAAGGTAAGTCAGTGGAGTCAGCCTGTTTCCCCAGTCAGGTGGGGTCATTCCTTTTGAGCCATTCATCATGAGACACTCACCGTGTAAAGAACACCGGGTGCTTTCAAACGCTGTCAAGTAGGTGACCTACTGCTTCATAGTGACAGCTATTCTTCCCCTGAAGCCTCGGAGGCACAGCTGATCACGTTCAGCGTCTTCACCGCAGTGCTGAACGCACCAATGATCAGTAAGTGTGCTGCATTGTGTGGCCTCTAACTGCTATCGGAGCTCCCTCCTCTCCGTCTCTCCATCTCCATTTCTGAAAGCGGTGCTCAGAGTTAGAGCCGAGCGCGGTCAGGGCTGACGAGAGACAGACGCGGAGGAGGGTACTGTGTTACTGTGAGAATTCCACATGCAGTCCAGTTATTCAGGGTACGGAGTGGACTCCTCAGGGGTGCATAGTGTCCCCCCCAACACACCCACACTTTCTATGAGAGTTTTATTGACTCAGTGAAATTCTCACCCCCCCTCCCCCCATTTCCAGCCCCCATAGCAGCGAATCCTCCCCTGTGTCTTTTTTTCCGCTCAGAGAGAAGCGTGTGTTTTTCTGTTCTGTAAATGAAACGGTATTTCATTCCCCTTTTCTCCCTTGTTCCACCAGAGAGAGAGAGAGAGAGAGGGAGAGAGGGAGCGAGAGAAGGAGAAAAAAAACATCTGGAACACATTCTTTCCTTTTTCTCCATTTTTTTTCTCCGCCTTTTCTCCTGGATCAGCAGACAGCTCCATGACTCTTTCCAGATGTGAGGAAAAAAAGCCTTTCGAAAAACACAAACGCTCTCTCTCTCTCTCTCTCCCTCTCTCTCTCCCTCTCTCCTCTCCCTCCCTCCCCTCTGAAAGGAATTAGAAAGAGAATAGAAACATACAAACTGTGAACTGTCCTGTGGATTGAGGGCATCCCACCTGGTCGCAGGCCTAGCGACGGTGGCTAACGCTAACACAGGTATGCGGGGAATGCCATCGCCGCATGTGAGTGAGTGCGTATCCCCGGGGGACCCTGGGTTCGGTATGTGTCCCAGACCCCCCTGGTGGTCCTGTTAATCATAACAAAGCTGGAGGGGTCTATACGAGCCCCTGCGAGTCAAAGGGTCCATTCATACAGCACACAGCCCCCTGAAAAAGCAACACCCAACACTAAAGCGCCGCACGTCTGAGAGGCCAGAACTCACGGCGTCATCTACATACGCCCTGCGATTCTGTTACTGATCTTACAATGCACATTACTCCCGTAACTCCTAAAGTCACTATAATCTATAATCATATAATCAATAAGCTGCTCGGTAAAGTTACAAAACTGACGCTGAGATGGATTTATGTGATGCTAATGTGAAACTACATTCAGGTATTAATCATGCATTTAATAAAAATCAGTGCCTACTAATAAACTACACTAGCGCGAAGTTACGCTTTCTTAAAGTTGGGAACTAATGTGAAAGTATACTGAACTAATATTAGCTATTTTGCTTTACGAAGTCATAACTAAAGTCAAGCTACATGAATTTATTACTTCTATAATTACAGAAACCACAAACTAATATTATATAATATATTATATACAATATATCTAAACTAATAATATATTAATAATAATTAATAAATAATAATTAGCTTATAGCAGTAACAAACACAAACATGAAACTACAAAGCTACTACATAAACTATGTACCTTATAGAAACTAGAAACTAATATTAAACTACACTAAACTAATAAATAGCTTATGGCAGTTTATGTATGTAGTTTATGTAACATGAAACACATATATCAGCTACAAAGTTTCAGAAATGATATAACTGTTGTATGAGTGAACAAAACTACTATATAAGCTTCATAATTTACAGAAACTAGAAACTATAATTAAACTACACTAAACTTATATGTAGGTTATAGCGGTTACAGAAACTAATATGAAACTATTATATCAGTTACACAGTTACAGAAATTAATAACTGATGTGTAAGTACACAAAACTACCCAATTTACTTTACAGAAACTAGAAACTAATATTAAACTACACTGAACAAATTTATAGCTTATGGTAGTTTATGTATACAAACTAACATGAAACTCATATATCAGTTACATAGTTTCAGAAATGAATAACTGATGTGTGAGAGCACAAAACTACTATATAAGCTTAATAACTTACAGAACACATAATACACTAAACTACTGTATAAGCTTTGTATCTTACAGAAACTAGAAACTAATACTACACTAAGCTAATATATGGCAGTTTATGTATAGAAACTAATATGAAACTAATACATCAGTTACATAGTTTTTAAAAATTTAATATAAAGTAATAACTGATGTGTAAGTACATAAAACCACTATATAAGCTATGTACTTTACATAAAATAGAAACTAATATTAAACTACACTAAGGTTATATATAGGTTATAGTGTTTACAGAAACTAATATGAAACTAATATATCAGTTACAGAAATGAATAACTGATCTGTAAGTACACTAACCTACTATATATGCTATGTACTTTACAGAATCTAGAAACTAATATTAAACTACACTGAACAAATTTATAGCTTATGGCAGTATATGTATACAAACTAATTTGAAACTCATATATCAGTTACATAGTTTCAGAAATGAATATATATATAAGCTATATAAGCTAAACTTACAGAAACTAGAAACTAATATTAAACTACACTAAACTTATATATAGGTTATAGCGGTTACAGAAACTAATATGAAACTCATATATCAGTTACATAATTTCAGAAACTAACTGCTTATACAGTACACATAGTAGACAAAGCTACTATATAAGCTATGTACCTTACAGAAACTAGAAACTAATACTACACTAAGCTAATATATGGCAGTTTATGTATAGAAACGAATATAAAACTAATAAATCAGTTACATAGTTATTAAAAATTTTATATAAATTGATAACTGATGTGTAAGTACATAAAACCACTATATAAGCTATGTACTTTACATACAATAGAAACTAATATTAAACTACACTAAGGTTATATATAGGTTATAGTGGTTACAGAAACTAATATGAAACTAATATATCAGTTACAGAAATTAATAACTGATCTGTAAGTACACTAACCTACTATATAAGCTACGTACTTTACATACACTAGAAACTAATATTAACCTACACTAAACTTATATATAGGTTATAGCGGTTACAGAAACTAATATGAAACTACAAAACTATTGTGTAGCCTAAAAAAATTACCGGAAAACTAAAACTAATTGAACTAAAACTAATAAAACTAAATCTACTGTACATTAAACCAATATGTGAGTCATGCAGTTACAGAAACTGGTAACAAACTAAGAGAGTAGTAAATTATGTGAAATGATATGAATCTCACTAACCTAATAAACGTAACCCTGAAACCGTTTACATTTACTGCATTTAGCTGATGCTCTTATCCAGAGCGACTTACAAGGTTAATCATATTACAGGTGGGCCAATGTAGTGTTAGGCTACACCAACCACTACACCAACTACACCAAACACTTCCGTTTCCTACATTTTGTAAAAATTAACGAGAATCTTAAAATATTTATTTAACTAATAATATGGACAATATAATGGCAGTGCACTAAACACGTCAGCAGCAGACAGGACGAACTGGCTCTGTGAACTTTATTAAGTCCAGCTTTATTACTGCTTAATACTGTAATTCTGTCATATACACAGACAGCATTATGGCAGTGCATTGCATGGGTATCGTCTAGTGTAGAGTTACCCACACCAAACACACAGATACGCATGTACGGCTGAGAACAGGCCGCCTGTATGTGGGCAGTGTGTGTGGGTGGTGGAGTGTGGCGAGCTCCTAATGTAATCCCGAACAAAAGAAAACAGCCTCGCTGATCTCAAACCCGCAGCAGCAGAGGCTACACAGCCGCTCTGTCACAGCGGCTATGGTCTGTGTCATAACACGGGGAAACTGATATTATAATCCTACAGCATACTTCCAGTCACGAACATCAGGAATGCCCTGTGGGAGCACTGGATCTCCTCGAACCGCCGTACGAGCTCGCCTGATCACTGGATAGCGATGGCTAGCTTCAGCCATTAGACTCCTCCCCTCAAATATAAACAAGTAGCACAAGAGCGCACCTCCGAAAGTTAGCATCAGCAAACACATGCATAGGGGGGCGTGCTTTTATACTACGATAGATTCCACAAAATCACAACGTATTGCAGTATGGTGAATTGTTACCCTTGTAGCCTAATGGCACGTACCACCACGGTGCTTGTCAACACCCAGCCCTAACGGTCGAACAGCTGGTCATCCAAGGCGATGGCCTTCGTTATTTTTAGTTACGCACTGAACTCTGACCTGTAGCGAGGAGGTTCTTGGACGTATTGAAAACCAAAACTATGAACCTCATGTCTGTTGTGATAACCATGCAGTAGTTTCACATGGCTGATATTTTTATTTATCAATGCACTGTTGATTTTGGCTGCAGTTTCACTGCATCCACCAACACTGAAGGGGGCGACAGAGTACCATTTAGAGCATCGGTACTCTTAGCTAACACTAGAGCGACTTAATATGATCAACAACTGGTCTCATATGATAGTAGGCTAGTGTAGTGTTGGGAGTCTTACCCAAGGACCAATGCATAGCATAGCCATTCAGACCGGTTACCGAACCCCCGTCTCCCATATGAGGTGGTAGCTCCTTGGCAGGTAGTGGTGTTATCCGCTACACCAACCACATCACATCATGTGTGTAAAAGACCGTTGGTCTAGCGTAACAGGCGGCTGGGAGAAACCACACTGGCAGCACAAGACCAGGCTTGGTTATTACCATAGCGCCCCCTGCTGGAATGCTCAGAATGCATCTTACCTACCCATGGATAGCTCTACCTACCTGCCAGTGAGCGGTAACGCCGTGTGGGAGGCGGGGCTATTCACCGTTACACACTGCGCAGTCACAGATCGCAAACACTCTGAGCCCCGGGGTACAGCACTGTAAACCTTCTGGTGTGGTCATCATCAGGGGGTCAAACGCCCTGAACAGTTGACCTTTGACCCTTGCCCCTGTGACCCCTGCCCCACAGAGACATTCCATGTCTGCTTATATCTCTTTTCATCTTTCCTTCCTTCCTTCACTCTTCTTCCATCTGACTATGCTCTTCGCCTGCAGGCATCTCCCTCTTTCTCTCTCCCTCTCTCTCTCTACCTCTGCCTTTCTCTCTCTACCTCTCTCTCTCTCTTCACTCTCTCTCTCTCTTTTTCTGTCTCCCTTTACTCTCTCTCCCTATCTCTCCCTCTCTCTCTCCTTTCACTCTCTCTCCCTTTCTCTCCCTATGTCTCTCTGCCTCTTTCTCTCTCTCTTTCTCTCCCTATGTCTCTCTCCCTCTTTCTCTCTCTCCCTCTCTCTCTTTCACTCTCCCTCTCTCTCTCCCTTTACTCTCCCTCCCTATCTCTCCCTCTCTCTTTCTCCTTTCACTCTCTCCCCCTATTTCTCTCTCTCTCTCTCTTTCTCTCTCTCTCTCTCTCTCTCTCTCTCTTTCTCCCTTTCTCTCTCTCTTCCTTCTCTCTCCCCCTCTATCTCTCTCCCTCTCTACATTTTTCTATCTCCCCCTCTCTCTCTTTCTATCCCTATCCCCAAAGGACATATTAAACCAAATATTTTTTTTTGTTGCCATTCAAGCTAGTATACGCCCACCCATGCCATGTGAGTTAGCAGCACTGGCATAGCCAGCCAACATGGCAACCTCGGGGGGTATTTCACACACTAACTGTGCCACTGCCTCATAGTTTGATGTAGGATCTGAACACGGCTCTAACGCTTTAATTCACACTCCAGCCGGTGCTGTCCTAAAGTGATTTAAAGCCATTGTATTTGTGAGGTCACAAAACCCAACCCATGTACATATATCCACCACATGTAGCCTATAGTAGTCTAGCCCCAATGAAACACAAATACCTCCATGGTCAATTTTGACTTTCATGCATCGTTTGACCCAAGCGACCACTGTTTACACTGTGTGCAAATTTCTCAAAGAACGGACCAACAGAAATGACCCAAAACAGCTTGGAAAGACGTCTGGTTCCATTGACTTCCATTAGAATTACATTACGTTTTGGCCCCTCCTGTAAAGTTGCCGTTTGGAGACGCTTGCTCGTCTTTGGGCAGTACTCTGAAGCCTGTTTCATCCTAAAGGCTGAACAGAGGCTGGAAAACAGGCCTGCGGAAGCAAACGATGGCTGTTCCTGGTTGGTTATCAGTGGAAGAATGTAGAATCAGGGCCCTTTGGAACAGAAGCACAGATATCTCCGGACTACTGAGGGTTAAGTTTACGATCCTGGCTCTGCGCTGTTTCTTCCAGACGCTTAATAAGCACGAGCCGACGGCGGCTGGAGCTAAAGGTTTATACGACAGAATAAATTAGGCCGAGGGAAGGAAAGTGCTTGAGCAGATGGCCGGCGATGGTATCTGCTGTTTTTACAGTGACGCTCTGAACTGCTGCGGTTTCTGAGAGAATCTCCACCTCCTCATAATGCGTCTGAGCCGAAGGTGGAGATCAGACCGAAGGACGGAGCCCTGCACAGAAACGCGGCTCGTAAACTTCCAACCGCAGCGACTAAACAAAAACAAAGACGGCTTTAATGCTGTTCCACACATAGGACTCGTATCAACCGGCACGAAAGCGGGATCCAGCGGCTAAGCGTGTCTGAAAGCCTGGTCTGGGTTTAATTAGCATGTTAGCATATGACATAGAGTTTACTTTAATTAGCTTTGGATGTATACAAGCAAAGCCAGATGCTAACGCTAGTACATAAATACGACTTCATTACCATTCCGGGACGTATAAGGACGGCTGTACCTGCCTCTCCACCTCAGGCTACCCTCACCTGGTCTGGAATCGAGACCCTCCGTCCTGGCTGTAAGGGGGGTTTGGGCCGTAACTCTTAATTACAGGCTAACAACCAAGCGCCCGCACCTGAGGCAGGCAACTTTCACTTCTGACGTAGTTAAAGGGGAATTCCACTGAATTCCCAAAGATTAAACGGCTGATATGTAAACAAATGGAACGGCCTAGTCAGAACCGGTGGTGTACGGAACCTCCACCTCTAAATGCCCCCACACAGGAAGTTATTAGGTGTTTGGGAAGGTTTCATCTTTATAACCTGTTCATGGTGGAAGGGTACAAGCGAGGAGTAGTGAGGCAAAATAGGCCCCAAAGAAAACTTGGAGGACACGTGTAGGTTCTCTGAAGGGACAATATGTCTGTATCTGTGTTGTAGACATGGTGGCCCCTGGTTCCCATCACCGTTAAGCGCTGTTAATGGAGTTTTCCAACCGTTCGGGTGGAGGTCCTCCTTTAAGACGGTACCCTATACAATATGTCCTAGAAAAGAACCTCTTGAGAACCAACTGCAACTGCACAACTACAGCAACTATAGACGCCAGCCAAATGGACCATGCATCGTAAAATCAGAACCGCACAGCAGAGGAACCGTAGTTGCCATTTTTACTTTTTACAAGCACCCTAGAGCGCTGACGTAATCCCGCGGCGCCAATCAAGGCCTCCAGCATCCCACAGTCCCTCAGGACAGCTGTACCATAAAAGCCGCCCTTCGTCTTCGTTAGGTTGATCCCACCCACGATGCTACATCACCCTGCGTGGCCACGCCCCCTAGCGAATACCCCTAGCGCCCGACCCACTTAAAGCTGAGAACATGACAGCGTGGCTGCGGTTCAAAAACGTCACGCCATCGCCTCCTGACGCGGCCTCGGGGTACTCGTAAAGGAAGTCCACTAAGTAGGACGCATGGAGGGATTTGGGACCGAGCCCGCATGAGGTGATGCAGGATACTGAAGGACGTTACATTTCAGAACTCCGCAGCACATGCTAATCAGAAGCACATTGGACCTGCTTGAGGTGGAACCGCTCCGATGACTCATTCGCACTCACTTAGAGCGGGTTGGTGTGAAAACGCTCCGTTCTAGAGAAACTTACCAGGAACCCAGAACCAGGCAGCCGTGACCGGTAATAGGAACCAGACGTCTGCCTGTCCAGCTCGGTCCAGAATTGCTTTAATGATGGTTCTGAGGTTTTGGGCCTAACACATAATGGTTACAGAATCAGTTTTCCGCTAGCTTACCATCGTTAGCATTCCACGGCAAACGGCACGTGCAGGTTCCCTGGGGGTCCTAGGTACTAAATAAATAGTGTGTGTGTGTTGCAGACATGGAGAACCCTGGTTCCCATCACCACCAGTATAAAGAAATGGCTCCAATAAGCCATTAACC
This sequence comes from Prochilodus magdalenae, assembly GCA_024036415.1. NCBI lineage: Eukaryota > Metazoa > Chordata > Actinopteri > Characiformes > Prochilodontidae > Prochilodus > Prochilodus magdalenae. The sequence continues at coordinate 34,754 of JAMWET010006758.1, forward strand.
GTTAAACCAATGACCATGGAATTCCCCTTTGGAACGGTTCATGTTCCAGTCTGGGCAGAAAGCTACCAAGTTCCCAACACCGAGCAGAACACAGAGCGATCCCATCTCTCTCTGTGTCTCAGTCCCTCCCTCTGCTCCGATCTCGGAGAGAGAGAGGGAGAGAGAGAGAGGGAGAGCGGTATTCCCTGGGACAGACTGGAGAGAGAGACAGAGAGAGAGAGCTTAACCTCCTTAACACGGCTCTTTTATTACTAACTGTAAAAACACATATAGTGCCATATAAACCCTCAGAGCGCCGCAGCGTGCCGACGGCTTAACACTTTATAGCGACGGCACATCCAACAGTCCCTCAGTGGCAAACGTTAAGCGTCTAGAACGGAGCTCCTCCACGGCTTCAACTAATTAAAGCGAGAACCCCCCAAACGCTGCTATACGTTTTCCAGACCGCCACTTCAGGGGTCTGCCTTTCCTCCCAGCCACACCCTGCACTCGCCGTATTCCACAGCTCCCCCAAAACTTCAGCACGTTCCGTATAGAACCTTCTGCATGCTTACATGGTTCTCTGCATGCTAGTTCCTGAGATTAATAGAGATATCATGAGATATGATAATTCTACCAAGCACACTAAAGGGTTCTCCTAGTGTCACAGAGTCTAGCTTGTAGTCACAGCACCTAGAACCCTATTTGGTGCCATATAGAACCAATTTTTAAAAGATGACTAACAGAACCATATAAAACACGATCTTCATCAACCACAGATATTGGTTCTGCGAGGAACCGTGAGCACATTAGTATTTTGATGCTTAAATGGTTTGTTGCATGGTGGTTTCTCAGACTAAAGCAGAATGTGGTTCTCTATAGAACCATTTTTGAAAATGGTTCTATATAGCACCAAGAAGTGATGTCAAGCTTGTAGCAACAGTAGAACCCTTTGGGTGTTATACAGAACCTTATTTAAAACACTCTCCATCAGACTGTGTTCACACTGGAATGTTCTAACGGGTTCTAACTAGAATGAAGGTTCTAGTTGGTGATCTAGTATCGACTAGTGACTTGAATTCTTGTGTTCTAAGCAGTTCAACTAATGTGCTAGCTAGCATGCCGGTGTTCTACCTCTAACAATCTAGAATGCTAATGTTCTAAGCAGATTTAGTGTTCTAGATAGCACACCAGCATTCTACTTAGCTAGTAATGTAAAACTTGTAGCCACTGCGGAACCCTTTTTGGTGCTCTATGGAACTGCACATTCTCCATCAATCCAAGGAACCATTTCGCCATGCAAAGAACAGCATGCAAATGGTTCTTTGTCGAACGGTTCTCTTTACTATAGAAACTTTAAAGAACCCTTCTAGTTAGAACTCTAGAACTAGGTAATTATCTGAGAACACCAGCATTCTAGCTAGTTCCTAATAGACCACAAGAATTCTAGTTAGAACACTAGCTAACCATCCTAGAACCTAAGTGCATGTAAAGAACAAACCGAGGCATCTGTATTAATAATATTATTAATATTAATATTATTATTATTATTAGACCGTCCATGACTGGCTTGTTAATAAAAAGGCACATCATTATTTATTCGCGGTTAAAAGTATTTATTAGCCGTCTCCTTGGCAACGCTCGCCGCAGAAGGAGGGGATGACACGCGGCGACTCCGCCCTGACTGTACAGGCCCCGCCCCCTCGCTGCCCCGCCCCCTCCCCCTCTCACGCTGCAGCTGTTCTGAAAAGCGCTCGAGGCTGCAGCGCCAGATCTAACGGTTCTCGCAGTGGAGTTTTCAGAACCGAAGAAACAGATTCAAAACCTCGAAATAAACAGAAAAGAACCGGGTTCTAGATCAAGGTTCCCCGTTCCACCTTAAATACTGCAGCACCACCTTTTAAAGCGAATCTGGGGAGCTGAGAAGTTCACAGCCTCGGTTCCTGCAGCTAGAGCTGCACTAAAGATCCCCAGACCGAACGAGAACCAGGTTCTAGTGGACAGACCAGGCAGATGTTCCAGCTCTGTTCTCGGAAGGGGGGAACGTTCTCAGTGAATGTTCCAGTTAGGCTGCGTTCTAAGTAGGCTGCTCATGTTCTAACTAGTTCTACTAGAATGTTTGGAAAGGTATGTTCTAACTAGGACCACTAGAACGACTGTGTTCTAATTGGCATGCTCCAAGACGATTAGCTAGTGTTCTAGTTGGCATACTAGCAATCTACTATCTAGTAGGGACTAGGATGCTTATGTTCTATGCAGTCCATGCCAGTACTCTAACTACAACTACCTAGAATGCTGATGTTCTAAGCAGATTGGGTAGTGTTCTAGATGGCATACCAGTATTCTGTTTAGGTCCCAAGACAATTAGCTAGAGCCCTAACTAGATTGCTTATGTTCTATGCTGATTAGATGATGTACTAACCAAATAGAATGCTTAAACTGAACGCCAGTTCTCTAGTGTTTTATCTAGAACTCTCCACGACTACTCTACCTACACTGCTTGTGTTCTAATTAGAGTTCTTCGGTTCCCATAGGATGATTAGCTAGTGTACTAACCTACTAGAATGCCTTACGTATGCCTAGACTGAAACGCCAGTTCTCTAGTGTTCTATCTAGAACTCTGCACTACTATTCTAACTGCACTGCTTGTCATCTAATTAGAGTTCTCCGGTTCTCACCAGGATGATTCGCTAGCCTTCCAACTAGAACGCCTGGCTAATATCCTCAGTGAACTGCTGGGGTTCTAATGACTTTGGTTCTAAGCAGGGATCTTAGGTTCTACCTCCAGTTGCAACTGTTGTTCCAACTAGAAGGTTAAACTAGTGTTGGAACCAGCTAGGTGTTCTACTGAGGGCGCGAGCGCTTATTGGACCGCAGCCATGGACCGACCGCTAGTTGGTTCCTGAAAAAAAAGCCCACTCGGCTCCCTGCGGGATGAGACCCCCGGCACTGAGACGAGTGAGGCGCGGGGGCCAGAGCTGGAAGAGCCCGTGTCCTAACGGCACCGCTGACGGTGAAGGAGGAGCTGTTCTCTGTCTGCTCTCGTTTGTCTTTGACGCACGTACGGACGGACGGACGGACGGGAAGACGGTCGCGCGAGGCTGCACCGCTCTCTTACCTGAGCTGGCTCCCGAGATCACGAGCAGCAGAAGCACCGCCAAACTGAGCCCCGCGTCCTTTAGCCTCCGTTTTACTTTCCACTTTATAGGGGTGTCCATGGTCGCCAGCGCTGTCCCGCACCAAGCGAGGCTCGGCTACTTATGCAGACGACCGGAGAATGCAGAGACGGTCTCACGCGCGCAGACGAGGAGAGAACTCGTAGCCCACGAAGTGGCGGAGAAAGGGAGAGGAGGAGGCGGGAGGACGAAGACTCTCAGGCGGCCATAAAGTTGGTGGGATCCTCCTGGTCCTCTGTGGATGGGGGCACCCTCTCTCTCTCTCTCTTTCTCTCTTCTTTCTTCTTTCTCTCTCTCACTCGCTCCTCTCTCCTTCACTCCGCTGCTCTCTCCAGCCTTCCTCCTCTGAGCTGAAATGATGCCCCCTTCTCTCCGGCGTCACTCAAACTGCTCGGAGCCAAAGCCGAGGAGGAAAAAAAAACCACATTCCCACATTCTGTCAGTCAGCAGGATGATAGGATGGAGCACCCAGCAGGCTCCGCCCACACGGGACTCGGAGGCGTTTCATTGGTGGATAGCGAAAAGGGGCGGATCAAAGTCTTTCTAACTGTCCCCAACTTTCCAGCTCACAGCGTCCGACAGAGTGATGCGCACGCGAGTCACTGCAGCGAGTCGATTCCACGCGAGTGAATCGCTGAAGTGATTCGTTTGATTAGATTCCCAGAGTGGCTAATTGGGATCTGCTGTGTGGCCAGTCACTGGTTACATTACAACCAGGGCATAGTGAGGTTCTTCTTTAGGAGGGAATGGTTCTATCTAGAACCACATGCTTAAGAAATGGTTCTTCAGATTTAAATGAAACACCCACCGCATGTACTTCACTAACTGGCCACTTTATTAGAAACACCTCCCCTGTACTTCTACTAACTGGCCACTTTATTAGAAACACCTACATTGTACTTTTTTACTCACTGGCCACTTTTTTGGAAACACCTACCTTGTACTTTTTTACTCACTGGCCACTTTATTGGAAACACCTACCTTGTACTTTTTTACTCACTGGCCACTTTATTAGAAACACCTACCTTGTACTTTTTTACTCACTGGCCACTTTATTGGAAACACCTACCTTGCACTTTTTTACTCACTGGCCACTTTATTGGAAACACCTACCTTGCACTTTTTTACTCACTGGCCACTTTATTAGAAACCCCTCCCCATCTACTTCACTTACTGGCCACTTTATTAGAAACTTTACTTTGTTCTTTCACTTACTGACTTACTGGCCACTTTATTGGAAACACCCAAATTGCCCTTCCACTAAATGACCACTTTATTGAAAACAGCTACCATCTGCCTTCACTCACTGGCTACTCTATTAGAAACACCTACCTTGTACTTTTTTACTCACTGGCCACTTTATTGGAAACTCCTTCCACTCAGTGGCCACTTAATGAAAAACACCTACCATCTACCTTCACTACATGGCCACTTTATTGGAAACAGCCACGCTGTACTTCTCCTCACTGGCCACTTTTTTTAGAAACACCTACTCTGTGCTTCCAGCTAATAGAGCTCAGCCAAAGCTTGAGCTCAAAAAACATTAGTGGGTTTCTATTTAAAGACCCTCGCACCGGGACCCCTGAAAGTAAGTGACAGCTGGAGTGTGCAAGGCCACGGGGGTGATCTGTTACTGTGTCCCCCTGATTTAGCCCTCTGTTTAGCCCACTGTTTCCCTTCAACAATGCCCTGCGTACTGGTTTCAATCTGGAGCAGGATTCACACTTGTTCACATGACGTCACGCTCGGGGTGGAACATGCTGTTCACTGCACACAGTCTCTATAAGCAAAATGAGAACAGCCTGCTTTTAATCCACGGTTTCTCTGCCGTCAGGAAAACCAGCAGATTTACATATGTCCAGCTAATGTCTGAGGTTACTCGGTTGTCATGGCGATGTTAGGAAGTCTGGGGTGCTCTGAATGTTGCTGGACTCTGAATGAGAAGGTTAGAAAATCGGCATCACACTGACCTCATTAGGCGTGATGCAGGCCGGGCCGAACTGTTTACATGTCACTGCTGTTGGAACGAAACCTCCCATCTCCAAAGAGCCGCTTTACACGAATCCAAGAACACACTTTACTCTAATGTGAGTCAGTGGAGCCAGACTTTTTCCGAGTCAGTCCACTTCCTTCGGTCTATTTACCGTGAAACGTACACATGAGATACAGGGCAGCAGGCGAGAAGCTGGAAACGTGATATAATAGACGCACGATGAAACAGCAGCGACGCACCAGCGTTAGAGGCACGACAGCCTGTTTAACGGAACTCACCGTACTGAGATTTTCCACGTACTATTGGCTACTTGGCTGTCCTGTACTGAGCCTCTCCCATAAAGCAGAAGCTCCTTAGAACTTCAGTGGGAGTGGGCGGGGCTAAAACTATTCACTAAACAAGTCTGTGTAAATATATACGCCTGTTTTGGCCACTTTATTAGAAACCCCTACCCTGCACTTCCACTCACTGGCCACTTTATTAGAAACACCTACCTTGTGCTTCCACTCACTGGCCACTTTATTAGAAACACCTACCTTGTGCTTCCACTCACTGGCCACTTTATTAGAAACACCCACCTTGTGCTTCCACTCACTGGCCACTTTATTAGAAACACCTACCCTGCTCTTCCACTCTCCGGCCACTTTATTAGAAACACCTCTATGGTATGTCCACTCGCTGGCCACTTTATTAGAAACCCCTACCTTACACGTCCACTCTCCGGCCACTTTATTAGAAACACCTACCTTGTGCTTCCACTCAATGGCCACTTTATTAGAAACCCCTACCCTACACTTCCACTCTCCGGCCACTTTATTAGAAACACCTCTATGGTATGTCCACTCACTGGCCACTTTATTAGAAACACCTACCTTGCACTTTCACTCACTGGCCACTTTATTAGAAACCCCTACCTTGTGCTTCCACTCAATGGCCACTTTATTAGAAACACCTACCTTACACTTCCACTCATTGGCCACTTTATTAGAAACACCTCTATGGTATGTCCACTCGCTGGCCACTTTATTAGAAACCCCTACCTTACACGTCCACTCACTGGCCACTTTATTAGAAACACTGACCTTGCACTTTCACTCACTGGCCACTTTATTAGAAACCCCTACCTTGTGCTTCCACTCAATGGCCACTTTATTAGAAACACCTACCTTGCACTTTCACTCACTGGCCGCTTTATTAGAAACACCTACCTTGTACTTTCTCTTACTGGCCACTTTATTAGAAACACCTACTTTGCACTTCCACTCAGTGGCCACTTTATTAGAAACACCTACCTTGCACGTCCACTCACTGGCCACTTTATTAAAAACCCTTACCTTGTGCTTTGCCTCACTGGCCACTTTATTAGAAACCCCTTCCTTACACTTCCACTCACTGGCCACTTTATTAGAAACCCCTTCCTTACACTTCCACTCACTGGCCATTTTATTAGAAACACCTTTGGCACTGTGCCCCTTTCAGCAGTCCAGGCTGAAACTCTCTTTATAACTTCAGAGTGAATTCAGTTTGTCCACTTGTTTAGCTGGCCAGTCATCAAGCACGCAACCTATTTCCTGATGCTCCTAAAATCCACCCCGAGGACGCATCTGTGGTAAACCCACCGTTCTGGAGATTTAGGGATTTGGTTTAGACAGAGACGATTCAGAGCTCGTCCTCCAGTGCCATGTGAATCCAGCACACTGTAATGGCAGCCTTGGTTGTAGAAAGTGCAGCTTGAGCATCGTAAATCTCTAATAGACTTTATTTTTAGCAGTACAATATGTCTGATTCCCTGCCCAGGTTAGGAGTGATGCATCCCTCCAGCCTGCGTTAGGAATGTGAGGAATGCGCGTCCTGCGGTGGTGGGTTCTCCTGAGCGTCGGGGAGGGGGGGAAACTCCCTTAAAAGGTTTTACAACGTAACACACATAAACAGGGTCCCTAAAACACTTCACTCATGTGTGGACACACGCACACATGCAAACGGGCCCTCTGGTAAACCCGGCCTGGCTGTGTGAACGCTGAGGCTGATGATTAAGACCTGTTGGTCGCATGGGAAGCCCGGAGCTTGGTCAGTGCCACCTCTTGGCCACTTTGTTAGAAACACCTACCTTGCACTTTCACTCTCTGGCCACTTTATTAGAAACCCCAACCTTGTGCTTGACTTACTGGCCACTTTATTAGAAACCCCAACCTTGTGCTTGACTTACTGGCCACTTTATTAGAAACCCCAACCTTGTGCTTCGACTTACTGGCCACTTTATTAGAAACCCCAACCTTGTGCTTGACTTACTGGCCACTTTATTAGAAACCCCAACCTTGTGCTTCGACTTACTGGCCACTTTATTGGAAACCCCAACCATGTGCTTCGACTTACTGGCCACTTTATTAGAAACCCCAACCTTGTGCTTGACTTACTGGCCACTTTATTAGAAACCCCAACCTTGTGCTTTGACTTACTGGCCACTTTATTAGAAACCCCAACCTTGTGCTTGACTTACTGGCCACTTTATTAGAAACCCCAACCTTGTGCTTCGACTTACTGGCCACTTTATTGGAAACCCCAACCATGTGCTTCGACTTACTGGCCACTTTATTAGAAACCCCAACCTTGTGCTTTGACTTACTGGCCACTTTATTAGAAACCCCAACCTTGTGCTTTGACTTACTGGCCACTTTATTAGAAACCCCAACCTTGTGCTTTGACTTACTGGCCACTTTATTAGAAACCCCAACCATGTGCTTCGACTTACTGGCCACTTTATTAGAAACCCCAACCTTGTGCTTCGACTTACTGGCCACTTTATTAGAAACCCCAACCTTGTGCTTCGACTTACTGGCCACTTTATTAGAAACCCCAACCTTGTGCTTCGACTTACTGGCCACTTTATTAGAAACCCCAACCTTGTGCTTCGACTTACTGGCCACTTTATTAGAAACCCCAACCTTGTGCTTCGACTTACTGGCCACTTTATTAGTAACCCCAACCTTGTGCTTCGACTTACTGGCCACTTTATTAGAAACCCCAAACATGTGCTTCGACTTACTGGCCACTTTATTAGAAACCCCAACCTTGTGCTTCGACTTACTGGCCACTTTATTAGAAACCCCAAACATGTGCTTCGACTTACTGGCCACTTTATTAGAAACCCCAACCTTGTGCTTCGACTTACTGGCCATTTTATTAGAAACCCCAACCTTGTGCTTTGACTTACTTGCCACTTTATTAGAAACCCCAACCTTGTGCTTCGACTTACTGGCCACTTTATTAGAAACCCCAACCATGTGCTTCGACTTACTGGCCACTTTATTAGAAACACCTACCTTGCACTTCCACTCATTGGCCACTTTATTAGAAACACCAACCTTGCACTTCCACTCATTGGCCACTTTATTAGAAACGGAAAGAAACTTGGTGGGTAGGTTAGACATCAGGAGACACGTGAATGAGTCAAGGTTCCTGCTTGACCGTGCATGTGGTACATAAGCAAGGAGGAGCCTTATCGCTCTACCCGACTCACTACACAAGGTCGTCCAGCTGCACATGCTTTCCATTCTGACTTGTGCTGTTGTGTTAGCAGCATCCGTTGCAAGTAAAGCCTCGTAAAGAGTTCAAAAGCAATTCCAGCAGTTGGAGGAGTTGGAAAGGGTTTGCATCTTGGGGATTCTGAGAAGCGGGATGAGGCATAGGGCATACGGGTTGTGCAGTAGATGGAACAAGACATGCACCAGCGACATGAAGGATCTGGGGGACCTACATAAGCTCTGGAATGGGGGGACAAACGAATTGTCTGACATCCAGCCGCAACAATTGCAGACATTCAGCGAACGAGGTGTTGAGCTCCATGACTCATCTTGTTAGTGCCACCATTGGCAGACGACTGCATGACATAGGACTACATGAATGCAGACCTTTACCACGACCGCCCTTAACACCACCTCAGTCTGCAACTGTGTCGTGCCAGACTGTCATGGAGTGACTCAGAATGGCAGCGGGTCATCTTCAGTGACGAGTCCCGCTTTTGGACTGAGGCCGGTGGAAAAGTGTCCTATGGTCCAACATATCCAAAGCACCGAAGCTACATCCTCCGGGCTATAGAGGAGACGCACCATCTGGCTGGTCATCAGTTCAAAAGCCAGCATGGGTGATGGTACAGGGGTGCATTAGTGCACATGGCATGGGTGAGTCGTGAGGGTACGGAAAGCTCATTCCAGGGTCTAAACACAGGTTAGGTGTTTTTTATGGTCCATATCAAAAATGGAATTTTGGGTATGTCATATAGTTTTTCAGCTTATTGGTATTTGTGGTTCTGGCTTATTCGCACCGCACAGTCGAACCACTGAGTGAACCTTCTTTTGACACTTCTTCGATAACCACATACGCTTTATGGTCCAGTGTTATGGGCAAACCCTACTGTTGTGGTTCCAGGAGCTCCCCAGCCACACTGACCGGGCAGACCCACAGCTTCCCAGTGTTCCGGGAGCTACACAGTTACAAATGAACCACTGTGCAAGACCTAGATACCAATGCACTGTTCAAATCCAAGATCTGCATGCTGAAAAGAATAATGGTCCACCAGGATCACTTATCCAACACGCACAGCCGTAAGACCCTTTTCACATGACGTCAACATCAGCTGGTTTAAATTTGGAGGGCCGCAAAAATCACCATGCTACACAACGTTTACACAATATGGGCAAAGGGAAACGTTACTGGGCCGAGAGACATGACCTGCGTCTTTGAGAATACCCAGATTTCATTGTGTTATGATGGCTTTGCATTGCATTTTTAAGATGGTAGTAATTAACCGGCTGCCCATTACTACATTATTAAAGATGCCATAGAATGAAAACTGTAATTACACTGTCTCAATTGAATAAGGAGGGTTCAATACATAGAACAGACGAACTGTGAGCCGTGTTTACAAAAGGGGACGGCAAAAAGGGACCAATTCCAAAATCCTACATTGTTATGTAACAACCTGGACTCATTAATATTTACACCACCAACATCGTCAATACGAGAGCGACCCAGGTCAAGGCCCAAGTCAGTACAGCCAAGTCTCAATACATGTCCTGACACATTACGTGCAAGTCTCAAGGCGAGTCCTGACACAATATATGCAAGTATCAAGACGAGTCCTGACTCAGTACATGCAAGTCTTAAGACAAACCCTGACTCATTACATGCAAGTCTCAAGACGAGTCCTGACTCATTACATGCAAGTCTAAAGACGAGTCTTGACTCATTACATGCAAGTCTCGAGACGAGTCCTGACACAATATATGCAAGTATCAAGACGAGTCCTGACTCAGTACATGCAAGTCTCAAGACGAGTCCTGGCTCAGTACATGCAAGTCTTAAGACAAACCCTGACTCATTACATGCAAGTATCAAGACGAGTCCTGACTCAGTACATGCAAGTCTCAAGACGAGTCCTGGCTCAGTACATGCAAGTCTTAAGACAAACCCTGACTCATTACATGCAAGTCTAAAGACGAGTCTTGACTCATTACATGCAAGTCTCAAGACGAGTCCTGACTCATTACATGCAAGTCTCAAGACGAGTCCTGACTCATTACATGCAAGTCTCAAGACGAGTCCTGACTCAGTACATGCAAGTCTCAAGACGAGTCCTGACTCATTACATGCAAGTCTCAAGACGAGTCCTGACTCATTACATGCAAGTCTCAAGACGAGTCCTGACTCAGTACATGCAAGTCTCAAGACGAGTCCTGACTCAGTACATACAAGTTTTAAGATAAGTCCTGACTCAGTACAGCCAAGTCTGAAGACGAGTCCTGACTCATTATATGCAAGTCTAAAGACGAGCCCTGACTCATTACATGCAAGTCTAAATACGAGTCCTGACTCAGAACATGCAAGTCTCAAGACGAGTCCTGAGTCATTACATGCAAGTCAAAAGATGAGTCCTGGCTCAGTACATACAAGTTTTAAGATGAGTCCTGACTCAGTACATGCAAGTCTCAAGACGAGTCCTGACTCATTACATGCAAGTCTAAAGACGAGTCCTGACTCATTACATGCAAGGCTCAAGACGAGTCCTGACTCATTACATGCAAGTCTCAAGACATGTCCTGAGTCAGTACATGCAAGTCTCAAGACATGGCCTGAGTCATTACATGCAAGTCTCAAGACAGGTCCTGACTCATTACATGCAAGTCTTAAGATGAGTTCTGACTCATTGCATGCAAGTCTTAAGACGAGTCCTGACTCAGTACATGCAAGTCTAAAGACGAGTCCTGACTCATTACATGCAAGTCTAAATACAAGTCCTGACTCTTTACATGCAAGTCTCAAGACGAGTCCTGACTCTTTACATGCAAGTCTCACGACGAGCCCTGACTCAGTACATGCAAGTCTCAAGGCGAGTCCTGACACAATACATTCAAGTCTCAAGACTAGCCCTGACTCATTACATGCAAGTCTTAAGACGAGCCCTGACTCAGTACATGTAAGTCTAAAGTTCTAAGTTCTCACCACAAACCTATTGTCCTATAGCTATCAAAAGAATTCCATTCTTTTTAGGAGATTAGCTTTTGGATTCCCAAAAGAACTGGCAGCCATGCCCCCAAAGTTCAGATTTAGGAGTTGGTCTAGTCCCAAAAAATCTCCAACACATTCAGAGCTCTGGATGTTGAGGTTCATGGTTCTGAGCACTCCAGCAGCTTCATTGTGTGACTAGTCTATTCACCTTTCCCCAGCGAGGAGCTTCTTGAGAGCTACACCTCCTTTCAGACAGATGATGTTGAGGTGTTTTCTCACAGTGGGGCTTCTGAACAACTGTGTACATGACGTGACCGACCTGAATGTACCTGGGCTGGCATAATTGTTTTCCACCGCTAAATGCCCAGGGTAATAGTTTTTTCAACACTAACGGTGCACCTGTTCACATGGCTCGGCACTGTCTCTCACACATCCATCAAGCCTTCTGTCATCACTCTCTCCATTCCTCTCTTTCTTGTTCTGTTTGACTTTTAAGGACGATAGATCCTCATAAAGCACACACACACATACATCTGTCAATTCGCTGATGATTCAGCGTCACAAATGAGAGAGTGATGAAGAGCTTTAACACTGCTGCCCAAGCACGCACCACACACACACCACACACACGCTTCAAGCCAAGCTCACACTGACACACACTGCTGCCTCTGTCCTCACAAACACACTCACACACAGCTGTATGTCTGACAGTCAGGCAGTAGACCAGGGGTTGTTGGGCAATTTGAAGCTCTGGAAGGCTGTGAGTGTTAGAGTAATAGAGCCAGCAGCTGTCTTACCATACAAGCACACATCTTAAATCAGCGGCAGCATCCAGCTAACAGCGAACCATGACAGACTACAAACACAATACATACTGGATACTTTCACTCAAGGGCTTAGATTAGCTTTCAGAAGTGGGTGGACAGGACAAGGGTGACAAGCAAGCCTCAGACCTCGACACTCAAGCCTCAAGTGGAGTTCCAAGACACTTCCTCCATAACATATAACATAAAAGGCGGCAAAGGTGGGGTGGTGGGGGGCAATTTGTCAGGTGAAATGTCAGTGGAGGCAAGTCCCAAATCAAATCCTGAGTCAGTACAGGCAATCTGCAAGTCCAAAGTCCAGTCTCAAGTCCAGTCCTGAGTCAATACAGGCAAGTCCCAAATCAAATCCTGAGTCAGTACAGGCAATCTGCAAGCAAAGTCCAAAGTCCAGTCTCAAGGCTAGCCCCGAGTCAATACGGGCAAGTCCCAAATCAAATCCTGAGTCAGTAGAGGAAATTTGCAAGTCCAAAGTCAAGTCTCAAGGCCAGTCCCGATTTAATACAGGCAAGTCCCAAATCAAATCCTGAGTCAGTAGAGGAAATTTGCAAGTCCAAAGTCAAGTCTCAAGGCCAGTCCCAAGTCAATACAGGCAAGTCCCAAATCAAATCCTCAGTCAGTACGGGCAATCTGCAAGCAGAGTTCAAAGTCCAGTCTCAAGGCTAACCCCGAGTCAATACGGGCAAGTCCCAAATTAAATCCTAAATCAGTACAGGCAACCTGCAAGCAAAGTCCAAAGTCCAGTCTCAAGGCTAGCCCAGAGTCAATACGGGCAAGTCCCAAATCAAATCCTGAGTCAGTAGAGGAAATTTGCAAGTCCAAAGTCAAGTCTCAAGTCCAGTCCCGAGTCAATACGGGCAAGTCCCAAATCAAATCCTGAGTCAGTAGAGGACATTTGCAAGTCCAAAGTCAAGTCTCAAGGCCAGTCCCGATTTAATACAGGCAAGTCCCAAATCAAATCCTGAATCAGTACAGGCAACCTGCAAGCAAAGTCCAAAGTCCAGTAAATGTATTATTTATTAATATGTTATTCAAACATTTCTGCAAAACTCAGAAAGCACAACGAATAATTAATGAACAAACTTTCATAAGTTCTGTAGTTCCGACACCAAGTTCGAGGACAAGAAGAGTGGACCCACATACGCCCGGTAGGGTTACAGGAGTTCGCTTTCAGCACATGCAACCTCTCAAAAAAATGACACGTAGCACATAACCAGGCTGCATTGCAGTGGTCGGCCAGAAGCACATATTCAGTCTGCCCAAGCGTTCAGAGATACCAAACAGCCCCAGGCCCATCTAGAGCTTTCTGAACATTCATAATTCCATTACCAGCACACCAGCTGGACCGTGATTGGTTGAGAGGATTGAGGAGAACACATTCTAGCGCAGCTGCGGTTACAGTCAGAGGACGGCTAGTGAAACAAGTGGAGGGGAGAGAGAAGGGGGGAAAGAGAGAGAGAGAAAGAGAGAGAGAGAGAGAGAGAGAGAGAGAGAGAAACACACTTGGATGAGGAAAGAAACATTCTCACTCTGAGGAAAACCTCTCATTGTGTGATGCATGGTTGTGGTAGAGCTTGTTTTGCTGTGTAGTCGACACAACTTGGCCCGATCATTTTGTTCTGTCCTGCTGCCTGTAGATTAATGACCATGGAAAGAGACGAGTCACTTAGGATTAGCATGACTGTGTTTGGGTATAAACACACACAATTGTAGCTATCGTGTTGAGCTTTAAACCCACACCTTCATCACGCTCACGTTCAGTCGTTTAATCAGCAGAGCAACTCACTAAACGTGTAAACAGTGGAAGCTAAAGCTCCGCGAGGCACCTTGATGTACTGCAACCATCACGAAACGGGTTCCCTCCTGCATCTTCCAGGCTACGTAAACAGCCATGCATCAGTAGCCCACAGGGTTGGACCAGTCCGGTTGTTTCTTCCGACTCACCTAATGAGACGGCCGATGTTGTTTGGCAGCTGCCGAGTGCTGATTGTCAGGCAGAAGAGAGGGCAGTTGCAAACGGATTTCTGACTCCATTGGTTTAGACGCACACTCGCCGTGTTTATTCTCTGAGTCAGGGTGTGAATTGTTTAGCTACTAGGCTTTATTTGACAGGACTTCTGAGCAGGCCTGCCTGATGTCCAGCATTAGCTCCCCGCTGGTGTGTTTTCTTTGTTCGGATTCTTGCTTGGTTTCCACGGTTTTCTCAGTCCGAGGTATCCGTCTCACTTATTCACCGACCAGGCTTGGCAAGTGGAACTCTCGGGGCCCACTACTCCATGCACAAGGCACTCTCGTCCGATTTGGGTATGAAGCCATCCTTGAAGATCACATACACCCATGCATGCTGATAGTCTTCTCTGGGGCGGATGGGATCTTCCAGCAGGAGAATGCCCGGCATTGGTTGGAAGAGCATGACCATGACTTCCAAGCACTACCCTTGCAACCTAATTCCCCAGACCTTAACCCCACTTGAGCATCTGTGGGAGCACTTTGATCGTTGAGTTGGCTCTATGGATCCTCCCCCACGTTCCCTCCAGCAGCTGTGGGATGCACTGCAGTCAACATGGCTCCAGGTACCTGTGACAACCTACCAGGAGCTTACTGAGTCATTCCCAGCTCGTTTAGCTGCAGTCCGTGCTGCACATGGTGGTTACTCTGGATTGTAGCTGGTGGTTATAATAATGTGACTTGACAGTGTAGGACGACTAGCCCCTAGAACATACATGAATGAGCTAAACCATTGGGGTTCTATCCCAGATCCTAGCACTTTACACCCAATTCAGTTCACCATCTCATTGCCTAATAGTTCACCATGCAAAACACATTCAGGACCATTGATACCCAACGAGCTAGTGGTGCTGTTAGTGGGCGGTTAGCACAGTTAGCCCTGCTTTGTATGCCATTGGGTTTCAATTGCCGAGCAGCTGCATCCAAGCCTTACATCACCAGGCCAAATCCAGAGTGTGAAATGTAGTGGTGTAAAGCTCCGCCACTGGAGCAGTGGAGATGTGTTCTCTAGAATGATCAATCACACTTCTCCGTCTGGCAATCCGATTTGGTTAGATGGCTAGATGGCTAGATGCTAGCACTGCTAACTGGTTGTATATACAAATTATGTTAGCCTTTGTTTTAGCTGTAGGACACACTTCAGCAACAGTCTTGGCAACGTAAGCTTGACTGAAAGTCAAAAAACGCACACACACGACTCACTTGCTAGCACTTGTACACGCACACATATACATTAACGCAACGCATGCATACCTTAACATCAGTATCGACGTGGTGTCACACTTGTACCTGCAAGTCTTTTAATCGGCTGAAAGGAACGTTGTGAACAAGAACAGAGAGCAGGGAGGAAAGATAGACAGTTTGGCAAGGTGAACTCTTTCGTCGCCCAGAATCCATCTATCCCCCAGGCACCATCAGTCAATCCGACAATGCTGACTTCAGATGAGTCAGTGCACAACACGGTCCATCTTCAAAGAGCCTCAGGAGAATCCCAGAGGATCCCCAGCTACCGAGGGTGTACAGTAGATCAGGGATTCAAGTGTAACCCCTAAGGGTGCGAGACAGAAAGTAGATCTCTGGAGCGTTGGCGACCGCTGATTAGCTGTAGGTGTTCTCCTGCCTGGCTGGAAAACAAACCTGTAGCCAATGCCCAGTGATTCCTGGGCTAGTGGATGGAAGCGGATAGACCTGACATGGCATGTTCTGATTTGATACATGACCAAAGACATCAGTGGTCCGGATTTCCCCCCACTTTTTGATCTTAAAGGGCTTTGGCTCTAAGACATTTCCACCCTCTGACACGGAAGAACAGCCAAGCATGACGTTCCTCACTAATGCTTTTGGATTCCAAGGAGACTTGGATGGTGTCCTCAAGCTTTTGAACATACAACGCTCAAGAAACACAGGTGTTCCAATCACTGCCATGGCCACAGGTGTATAAACCCAAGGACCTTGACATGCAGACTGCTCCTACAGGTGTTAGTGAGAGAATGGGTCGCTCTCAGGAGCTCAGTGAACTCCAGCATGGTATCGTGATAGGATGCCACCTGTGCTACAAGTCCAGTCGTGAAATTCCCTCCTACTAAATATTCCACATTAGAACACAGTGGGAGTGATTGGGAATGACAGCAACTCTGGTACGAAGTGGTAGACCATGTACAATGACAGAGCGGGGTCAGCGGATACAGAGGGTCATAGTGCACAGAGGTCACCAAGTCTATTACTACAGACCTCCAAACTTCATGTGTCCTTCAGATCAGCTCAGGAACAATGTGTAGAGCTTCATGGAATGGGTTTCCATGGCGAGCAGCTGCATCCCAGCCTTACATTACCAAGCACAGTGCAGAGCGTGGAACGCAGTGGTGTAAAGCTCCGCCCCTGGACTCTAGAGCAGTGGAGACATGTTCTCTGGAGTGACCAATCACGCTTCTCCGTCTGGCAAACCGATGGACGAGTCTGGGTTTTGCAGTTGCCAGGAGAACGGTACTTGTCTGATTGCACTGTGCCGAGTGTAAAGTTTGGTGGAGGGGGGATTAAGGTGGGGGGTTGTTGTTCAGGAGTTGGGCTCCACCCCTTAGTTACAGTGAGAGGAACCTATAAAGCTTCAGCAGACCAAAAGACCCTGGACCATTCCATGATCCCAACTTTGTGGGGACAGTGTGGGGACGGCCCCTTCCTGTTCCAACATGACTGCACACCAGTGCACAGAGCAAGCTCCATAAAGACATGGATGAGCGAGTCTGGTGTGGAGGAACTGGACTGGCCTGCACCTCCACCCGATAGAACACCTTTGGGATGGATTAGAGCGGAGACTGAGAGCCAGGCCTTCTCGTCCAACATCAGTGTCTGACCTCACAGATGTGCTTCTGAAGGATGGTCAGAAATTCCCAGAAACACATTCCTAACCCTTTCCTAGTATCTATTTGAGGAATCATCTCCCTCATTCTTTATCCCAATCTCTTCTTCTCCCTGTCCTGTGTGCATTTCTTTCTTTCTCTGCACCTCTCTCCGTTCATTTAGGTCTCCACTCCCTCCATGTGGAGGCCTGCTGCTGAATGCTCTCCACTAATGTCTCCCAGATCATTATCCATCATTGGCCTTCCTTCTTTCGAGGGATCTTTCAGAAAGCGCTGGCGGAGTGATCCTCGCTGATTTCCACGATGCATGTCAGCGGTGGATGATATAATCCCTTGGCTGCACTCCCCTCTTTCTGTTTAGAGAGGTTTATAGAGATGGAGACGAGTCACTAAGGAAGGGTTATGAATTATTAATCTGCATAGACACTCGATCCTGCGGTTCCTGAGACGGATCCCGGATGGCAGGTACGATTTGAGCCTGGTTTTGAACGTGGCTATCACGGCTAACTGAGCAATGTGACTCAGGTCTGTTTAGCCCTCATCTGACAAACAGCTCTACGGATTAC
This sequence comes from Prochilodus magdalenae, assembly GCA_024036415.1. Classification (NCBI taxonomy): domain Eukaryota; kingdom Metazoa; phylum Chordata; class Actinopteri; order Characiformes; family Prochilodontidae; genus Prochilodus; species Prochilodus magdalenae. Next base: position 52,658 of record JAMWET010006758.1, read on the forward strand.
AGTATGCAGTCTCGTGCAGCCAGCTGTCGTACGGCCGCAATGGAAGAAACCATTGTTGGGTTCATTTCAGCCATGAAGGTTCTGTTCACAAGACATCAAAGGGGAGTTCTTAACCATGTCATTGCTCACGGGGTTTGAACTCACCACATATTTGCAAACAGGAAACACTTCTGCTCTCGTTCCATCTGAGATTACAGACTTGAGGTGTTACTGAAGGTGAATGGGAGGTTATGATACTATTCCAGTACATACGGTATCGAGGAAGAAAATTAATCTATGCTGGCAGATGGATGGTTGTAATATATTAATCCTGATACAGCCTCACAGGATTGGGATTGCAGGGTGTGGAAGGAAGATAAAGGTCACCAGGAACAATAAACTGATATGGGCAATGTGTATGGAGCTACACATACAGAAGTCTGTCTCTCGGTATGGCTAACACAACATGCCATATCGGTATGGAGCTGTAGAGGTTCCTAATGGTGTCCTGTGATTATCCATCCTATGCAGCTTGAACATCCTCACACAGTTCCTGCAGATGGTGCGGTAGGGGTGGAGGTGGAGTGACACCAGGCCTTCTGGACGTGTGACAACAGACCGTTCATCTTGGTGCTGACCACGGTGCCTCCACACACGGATTCGTTGGGCGTCTCCACCAAGACTAAAGCGGGACTCGTCACTGAAGATGACCCGCTGCCATTCTGAGTCACTCCACGACAGTCTGGTACGACACCACTGCAGTCTTTGGTGACGGTGACGTGGTGTTAAGGACAGTCGTGGTAACGGTCTGTATGTCCAGTGTGGTGGAGCCGTCTGTCAACAGGATGACTCATGGAGGACATCACTGTTCGCTGGATGTCTCGCAATCATGGCTGTTGGGTCAGTCAGGTACAGAGCTAAGACCGCATCACACCAGTATCGTTCCTTCATCTGTTCATTCTGTTATCAAAGCTGGTTGTGATTAGCCAGTGCTGTATACCCAAGTTACGTTTCTAGGCATATTTCATATATGCTGTCATATACATCTTTGGAAACGTGTGGTATGGTAGTACAAAAGCAGATTCATATTTGGACTTTCACTTTGGGACAGCTGATAATTTTTTTGGGAGAATTCTGAAAAATGTCAACCTGGAGCCCTGCCAGTTCTGTAGATAATGCACTATGACATCAAGAAAGGATGATAAAATTTTGATATACAATTTCAAACGTGCCATTGACACCTTAAAGCAGATCATTTGGAAAAAATAAAAACAAGCAGCTTTGGGATTTTAACTTTACCTGAATATAACCAAATTTGAAAATATTATATTATTATATATACTGAATCTAAAGGAACCGTTTCTTGTGCACACTCTTAAAAAGGTGGTTCTGTAATTATTCTTTAGTACAGAACCCATAGACAATGGTTCGGTACAGAACCATGAACACTCAAAGAACAATTTGCATGCTTAACTAGCTCTTCTGCATGGTAAGATTGTTCAAATTGTAAAATTCAGATTAATAACCAATGAGATATGTATGGTTCTATATAGAGCCTTCTTAAAAATGATTCTATATAAAACCAAAATGGGTTCCTCTGTTGACATCATAATAATAGCAGAACCCTTTTCGGTACTATAAAGAACCATATACCAGATAACATCTGTTTACCACTATAATATACATTGGACCAAATATCCAAACGTCTCTCCCTCTTATCTGTCTCTCTAGTCTTCTCTATGAGAGGATCAACGCTGATGGATAACACTGAGGGGCTACCAGCGCAGAGGAGTTCTCTCCAGGACTCTCAGGACTACACACACTCAATTCATACAACAAGTTACAATGTCTACCTGTTAGTCCTCCTAATCAGTCTCTCTCTCTCTCTCTCTCTCTCTCTCTCTCTTTTTTTCTCTCTCTCTCTCTCTGTTTCTTTCCTTCCTCTTCTTTGTTAAGCACTGGAATGACATTTCTCCAGACTGATAATATCAGAACCCCGAGAGCAGCTAGAGGCACCTGAGCATCAGCTCTACTGTGGGTCTCCTGCCCTGTTTCATCACCCAGCATCACTACAGCCTTTACACTGACCAGCGTCTGGCTCTGATCATGAACTCCATCTATGGGTCGGCTCCACCTGTGCAGTTACTCCGCCCTGGACTAATCAGACTAGGTCTAATCAGACTGGATCTAATAGATGTTCTAAGCTCCTCCTCCTGTTAGTTCTGTCTTCCTCTCCTCATTCCGGGTTCAACCTGAGGAGACTGGGTTCCGCCCTTGAGCCTGGTTCCTCTCGAGGGTTCTTCCTTACTCAAGGGAGTTTTTCCTCACCACTGTTGCCTCTGGCCTACTCAAGGTGGGCTTGGCCTCTCCATTTTTCTTTTTATAACACACTGAGTTTCTGTGAAGCTGCTTTGAGACGTTGGTTGTAAAAAGCTCTACACAAATAAATATTGATTTATTGATACAACACATTCAAGCATGCAAACGTACATTTTCAGTGTTTGTGGTTCTAGATACTGAACCACTGGCTTTCCTAAAGAACCCTCTGCATTGGATAAGTTGTTAGGGTATCTGAAATTCCAAAAACCATTTAATATGGAAAGCGGTTCTAAAGGTTTGAATGAAAGTCAGCTGCAAGTCTGCACGTCTGACAGTTTGGCCAAAAATGTGTCCCAAAGTCTGTATGCACATGCATAACCTGAAGCGTAATTAAACATGGCCTCCTTTAGAAGCACCGCATATAGAAACTGCACGAGCTACAAGTGCACACTACACCAATCATAAACACATACATTAGGCAAGACCTCGGTGCGCTAAGCCTGCGCCGCGAACGGTTCACACGGCCCTGTCCCATCATTTAAAGTCGCGGCGTAAATGAAAGCGGTGAAAGTTGTCGCCTTTTGTCTGTGGCGCTCGTCAACCACGTCTCTCAGGCTGCCTCTGCTCTCTGGACTCCGCCCTGCCCAGCGTTTGTAGTGGTCACAGCAATTATCTCACACTCCTCTCACCCTTCCAGCTCTGACCTCAGACCAGGCCTACTGGGGATGGTGATGGAGAAGCCCAGGGAGAAGCCTGATCCTGGAGCAGGCCTCCTGCTCTATACGGCGTGGTGAGAGTAATTATGAGAGCGTGTGGTGAAGGCTGTGCTTTATGAGGCCGGGCCCTGCAGAAGGGAGAGGCTGTGAGTCTCATGACTGAAGGGAGTCTGAGCGCCGGCGTGTTGCACAAGCAGCCCCGCGTGGAGCTGGCCGTAACGAGAGGCAATAAAAAGATGGAAAGGTTCTCAGCAAACAGACTGTGGGCTTAATTCTGGGGTTCTGTTCGACTGTGTGTTTCCAGATTAACGCCGACCCATTTTCCAGCATCACGTCTTCACACCTGATGTATCAGTACGCTCTAGAGAAGCCGATCTCTCTGACTATGTGAGTTACTGTGTGGGGAACCGTGTGAGATCCCAGTCCTGGTCTACAGTACTGAGACATGAGCCGGTAGGTCTCACAGGTAGGTAAACGGTAAAACACCTTCAGAGTTCAGTCTTAGAAGTTGGTTTAGCTTCACACGACCCAAATAACCCCAAACACTATCCATGGTGTTGAGGTTCTGGACTCTGGGGTCGTCTATCCATTGTTCCGAGAACACCAGCAGCTTCTATGTTGGATGTATGAGTCTCTTATTCTCAGTGTGGAGCTTCTTGAACGGCTACACGTCCTTTCAGATCCACAGCTCTGAGGCGTCTTCTCATGTATAGACACGTACGTATACTGTATATACACACACAGACATGTACATATAGGGCAGCCACCTTTCAGAAATGAAAATAAAGGATGGGGGGGCGTGGTCATGTGTGAGTTACATATGTTTGAAATCGCGTCCCGTATGTGAGCTCATTCCTTTGAGGGGGGGAGAGTGATCAGTCATGTGTGACACACGTGTTTATTAAACATTTACGGAAATACGAAACAAAGCACGTCATGTAGTCCATGTGTGTGTGGGGGGCGCGGGGGGGCCCAGAAAGATTGTGATCATTCATGTGTGTGTGACAGACACGTATATCAGACATTTAAGGAAATACAGAACGAATTTATGGAAATACGGGACACGATTTGTTCCGTATTTATATTGGTTTAATACGGGACGCAACATTTAATTGCCAAATAAAGAACGATTCTGTATTTTACGGGGCGGGTGGCAACCCTGTGTACATATCACTTTCATTTTTTAGAACTGAGCACTTGATGAATAGGAATTTCTATCAAAACACATTTTTATCGTAGTTAAGTTTCCTTTATTTGTGTGGAATGTTTCACTACATGTGAGGTTTCACCCGTATTGGTGCTCAAGCTTACACTGTTGAGTTATTGTTATTTCGTTACAAGCTTATTTATTTTTGGCAAATAGTTAATAAGGCAAGCATAATAAGACTGGAAAATAACCGTAAACTGAACAAGCTAAAGATAAGCTCCTTTAAATAGCTACAATGCTGATTTATTAGGTATTTGAAAAGCAAATTAAACTAAAGAGATCAAAAGAAGATACAGTTGAAAGAGAGGTTCACAGAAATGCATTGGCAATTTTAACCAGCAGTGTCACTTCTAGCATGTGTCTGATTGAAACAAGAGAGATACTTTGAGAACTGTGTGGAAAGTTCAGGTTCTAAATGTCCTTAACAGGTTCTAAACATGTTCAAGCCACAGTCAGAAGTTCCGATTCGAAGTTGAAATACTGTAATAATTATGCACTGAATTAATACATCTGTAAGGGGGTTAAATTGTCCGGTTCTCTTTTTGAACCCTGCTACATAACACTAACATTACCTGCTCTTAACACGCCATAGCAGAGGTCATATGCTGACAAATTATTATATATTGTAATATGATACGAGAGGGAAGGTACGGTAGCTGAGAAGTGCCAAACAAATGGACATTTTAGAAAACAAAATAAAAAAATAAAAACTAAATTTACTAAGGAAAACAAATAAATCAAAGAAAACAAAATTAGAAATACAAAAACAATTTTACCAGTATCGAAACAATTTCACAATGAATTCTGACAGAAAAGGTGGGTCTAACACACAGGAAGTGTTTGTTGTGGACCCTTGTCAATCAAACTGTTCGCCATGCTAGAGGGGGTGGAGTTTACCTTCCTAAACATTTCCAACTCTAAGTGGTTTAGACGTCGCCTGTTCGTCTCTTACTTCCATCCACTCTCCCACCGCCAAACAGTTTGATTGACAAGGGTCTGCAACAAGCACTTCCTGTGTGTTAGACCCGCCCTTTCCATCAGAATCCACAGTTTGTAAAAGTGTTTCGGGACTGGTAAAAGTGTTTCACATCTTGTAAATTTGTTTTTGCTTTTGTAATTCTGTTTTCTTGAATGTAATTTTTTTTTTCATTTGTAATTTGTTTTTATTTTTGTAATTTTGTTCTGAAGTGTTAATTTGTTTTGAAATTCTCTGCCACTGAGACCTCCAAGAGTTGACGAGGCTGAGGCTGGTTGCCCTATTTGCAAGCCTGAGGATGTAACCGCTGCACCATTTAAGGTGGACGGGAAAACTCCAGCACCAACTAGGTAAATCGTGAGCCAACTTCGGCTTCATGAACCCCTTTGGGATGAATTAGAGTGGAGACGGCGAGCCAGGCCTTTCCGTCCAACCTGTGTCTGACCTCACCAATGTGCCTCTGGAAGAATGTTCAGAAATTCCCATAATCACATTCCTAACCCTCATGGAAAGCTCAGCAACTCTCTCAACTCTCACAATCTCCTGATGATGGGGTCAAGTTGTAGATGGTGGTTCTGGTAGCATGCTCATGTCAGTGTTAGGTTGCAGTTAGAGTTCAAACCGAGTCATATTGAAAGCCACTGTGGAGGTTGGTGATGGTTCAGCACTGTTGATCTGTCTGACTTGCATTTACCCCCCGCAGAGGTATGGTGCTTTGCGAATCTTGCACACCCACATTGCCTTGCTGTGAACAGAACAGGTAGACTGTGAGGACTTCTTCACTGGAGTTAATCATCATAGTTCAATGCTTAGTGGGGAACTCACCTTGGTGCGGTGTTTGTAGTAAATCAGCGCTATACAGGAGATCAGGACGAGGACAGCAAAGCCTATGAACTGTAAGAAAAGACAAAGCATAATTATAATATCAATAGAGACTGTATCTCATGGGGTTTTGGTGGTTGCGCTTAATGCCAGGCTTTAGGTAGGTGACTAATTTGATTTCAGGGTTTTGGGGCTCCAGTAGAACATAATGGTTACATTGTCAAGAGAGGAGAGCCAGCCTGATGGCAGGGAACAGAGGTCAAAGCAAATACAATATTAATATAAAAATAAATTTTAAATATACATTTAAAAAAAAAAAAAAAAAAAAAAAAAAAAAATATATATATATATATATATATATATATATATATATATATATATATATATATATATGTTTATATATATATATATATATATATATATATGTATATTTAATATTTATTTTTATATTATTATTTATACATTTTTAATTAATACATAATTATTATTATTTTTATTTATTTATATAATTTTTTATATTTAACTGCTGATATTTCACCAATTAGAGATAATGGTAGTTTAATACACTGAATTTTATACTGTATATAATATACTGTATTTTATACAATGTAGTCTATTTCTATTTCTACTATGTGCAATAAAACTGCATAGCATAATCCTGTCTTCTGGATTGTAATTTTTAGTATTTCATTTATATTTTTCTGTACTTTTTGTATATAGATCTTATTTGTTATTTGTATATTTTTCTGGCACTTCTGTTCTTTCCTCTGTGCTGCTGTAACATTGCAAATTAGATGCAATGAATAAAATATATATAAAAAATAGAAATAGAGAATATTCCTCTATTCAACTCTATGGTGGTAGGATCATCAGTGTTTCCATCCGTTATTGACAGGACACTTATTACTGTAACGCAGTACCACCGCACCGCAATTCATGTTTTACATAATTTTGCCCGTGTCCTCCCAGTGTACATTTATTATGTACAACCTTTGCAAAGTTTATGGCACACTTTGCATACTACATTTTTTAAACATTTTATATAGCAAAAGTTATATAGCAAATTAATAGAAATGGTGTTGCAAAATTGGCGGGAAAAAAAACATATTCAAGTTTTTAAAGTATTTGTTAACTTTTTCATAGGAATAATCTACGTATAACATCCACAATAATAAATGGTGCAGTTTGAATTATTAATTTAATTATTTTTTGGTGAAATATAAAATACATATGTTTTTATTTGTAGGAACCATGTACAAAATCCCATCAATGATGCCTATGGAAACATTGAGCATTTACTTAGATGCATGACAAATCATAATTATTTCAATCAGTTTAATTTGTTATTTGCTCAAGGTATTTTGGCACTTCGTGATGCAAACTATATAAATAAATAAATAAATAAATGGAAAAAATTCCTGAATGCAGAGGTAACCATTATTAAGTGGCTAATATGTACTTTTTGAATATCAGTAATAAAGAAATAACCCCGATATTAAAGTTGTGCATGTTTAGAAAGACATACGACATGATAAGCTTAAACGTAATATTTAATGAAAAACACTTGCAGCTTAAGAATTTATTTACAGCACATATTTACAATAATCATCTAATTATTAAATGGTCAATGTGTAGCTTGAACTTGAAAAAAAAAACTTATAGAATTGTTTTATGATTAAATGGCTGTTATAAAGTGTGATATGAAGTCTTCAAATTATGAATATTTGTTATGACCAAATGATCAATGTAAATTATGTGTTTTGTTTTTCGCTTTATTTACTTAATACACTTAATTTTATTTAATTCACTTAACTCAGTGTATTATACAAACTTAATTAAACCAGTTCAACTGATTATTACCACTAAAGTACTTTATGGTTGAAGAGATACTTTTTTTTTCCTACAGTGCAGATTATATACCAATATTCATAATGATCAGTTTTGACTAAACATGGCTTACCTTAGTCGTAAAGAAGATTATTTGGGAATGAAGCTGGTCATCGGTCAGTGTTCGGTTGTTGACACATGGATCCCACGAAAACTGCTGATCCTTCTTAGCGTATTCCACCTTCAGCTCGGCATAAAAACAAGCCACATATTTACCATCACTGAAGAACATGGCCAGCCAAACGGCAGGTGGAACTATGCAGGAGACGAAGTTCCAGCAGCACCATGAATAAGACTTTAAACATGTGTTGGGCTGCAGAAGCAAAATTCCAAAGATCAAAGTGACTAAGGTGGGTCCCAGCAGGTATACAAAGAAAAACAGCATGGTGAAGTCCCTTCTACAGGGGCACACAAAGTCATGCTCCACCACCTTCTCCAAAACGACCAGGATGAGGCCGAGGAGCATATGGGAACCATTCCTGAGGACCTCGGTCATCTGCGACAGTGCCATTTTCAAGCCGTCCGGATGTAGCTCAGAACTACCAAGCAAAGATCTGTACTAGAGCTTGTGGAGACGAAGATGAAGATGATCACACTTAGCTCAAGCCTGCGTATGATATCGAGACAATCACATCGTTTTCAAGAAACAGACAGGAAGTCAACTATATCACACCATGAGAAATGCCGTTGGCGGCCTATGCTGATTGAGTAAATCTGTAACCACGCATGTAAATGCAACAATATGAACGTGTGAAGAAACACTGCGATAAGAGATCTTCAGGTACTGAACACTTCACAGCACACTAGCGTTAAGCTGATTTCTTGCTACAGTGAAGCGCTACCTGTACAAAATACAGTTCCCGATGTCATCATAAGACAAAACTCAACCTTAGTTCAACTTTTCACCTTCCTAACAAAGGAAACCAAACGCGCATCGCGTCTCCTACGACAGGATGTGGGTTAGGCCTGGGTTACCCTGGCGAACAGCAGGTGAACACAGCAAATCTGAAACTGCATTACAAAACACAGAGATATAAAGAGAAACATAATGACCAACAGAGCTACTAAAGAGCAAGAAGCTCCAGTCGTGAATATTCATGAAGGACAGACCAATAGAAATGCTTCAAAACTGCTTAGTAATAAACCTCCTCATATCAGCTCCACTGCAGGGAGAGAAAGCTGTTCCATCCGCCTGTAAAGCTCCATTCTGGAGGTTTTTAAGGTGGACTGTATAATTCCATGGGGTTTTTTTATAGTTTGGTGTCTTCACTTTGATTCCACATCAATGTAAACACAAGGAGAATGCAGTTTCAGATTTGCTGTGTTCACCTGCTGTTCGCCAGGGTAACCCAGGCCTACCCCACATCCTGTTTTAGGAGACAGCGATGCGTGTTTGGTTTCCTTTGTTAGGAAGGTGAAAAGTTTAACTAAGGTTGAGTTTTGTCTTATGATGACATCAGGAACTGTATTTTGTACAGATAGAGAGAAAATCAGCGCAACGCTAATGTGAACAGCCATGGCTGTATTCAAAATAACACATTCCTATCCCGCACACTGCATGTGTGAACTGCACACTGTATATGCCCCCTGTGTGTAGTAGAGAGTAGAGTAATAGGTTCTGACCTACAGTGTGGTATACTAATACAGTCATATGACCAGTTACCTCACATTTACCTCAGAGCTGTTATTACTGTATCCACTGTTTAGAGCTAGCTGCTGCTAACGCTGCTCAGTTCACCTGAGATATGGTTAAGCTAGCTGTTAGCTCCCCTCGGCTGTTTCACTCTAAAACTGATCCTCTAAAGCGAGTTCATCTTTTATTAATCTTCAGACCTGTATATTTAACTTTCTGAGGCTCATTCTGATGAATACATACCCCGCTACAATCACTACACTCACATTTACCTCGAAGCTGTTATTACTGCATCCACTGTTTAGAGCTAGCTGCTGCTAACGCTGCTCAGTTCTCCTGAGATACGGTTAGCCTAGCTGTTAGCTCCCCTTAGCTATTTCACTCTAAAACTGATCCTCTAAAGCGAGTTCATCTTTTATTAATCTTCAGACCTGTATATTTAACTTTCTGAGGCTCATTCTGATGAACACACCCCCACTACAATCACTACACCCACATTTACCTCAGAGCTGTTGTTACTGTATCCACTGTTTAGAGCTAGCTGCTGCTAACGCTGCTCAGTTCACCTGAGATACGGTTAGCCTAGCTGTTAGCTCCCCTCGGCTATTTCACTCTACAACTGATCCTCTGTGAAGTGAGTTCATCTTTTATTAATCTTCAGACCTGTATATTTCTGAGACTCATTCTGATGAACACACACCCCACTACAATCACTACACCCACATTTATACTCGGAGTGGGCTGTGTTCAGCTCCCCAGTGTTATCCACCATATTTTCTCTGGCTGAAGCAGGCTATACAGTACACCATGACGATAGCTCCACCTGTCTCCTAGAAACTTGGACTGGAGTAGAACACCACCCGTGGATCTTCAGTGCACTATAGGTGTACAGTTTGGTTGCATACGGCATTCTACATTGTACTTTTAGGCAGATTTCATATGCAAGTGGTATGTAGTATGTCATTTCAAATGCAACCCATGTCTTAACTTTGACTGGTACTGAATTTGTTGACACAGCCAAGGAATATATACTGTATGTGCTCAACTACATTCGTCTACTTTGTCCACCACTGTATAATTCTTCCAGTGGGCTTTATAGAGCGAGTAATTTAGCAAAATAGGTTACCTTTACATCATCATCACCATCATCATCATGGACAATACTCAAGGTTACAGTAAGTATAGGGAGAAAGAGTGTGTGACTTGCAAACAGACCTCATTAACCGTGTCGTCATTAACAGACAAAAATAAACACAGTCACATTTCAATGAATAAAATGTTTTTAATTTGATCCAAAGAAAATCCAATCCCATTAAAGGCAGAGTTGATCCATCCAGAAAGCACCTTATCATAGCAATCTTATCTAAGCAGTATGAAAAGAAAAGTTTCCTGTTCAACAAGACTAACGTCATTCATGATTACAAGCTGCACATTTTAGTTTTAACGAAATAACATCTAGGGTGTGATTACTTTCTAAGGTTTCGTTTTCGTTGTGACATTTTTGAATGGGCGGCAATGCAACAAGGAGATGTTTGATAGAAACTGAAAGCATTAGACAAGTTAAACAGGTTGAAACAAACAGATGATATCACAGGAATCCCAAATTCAAAAAGATAAAAATTAAAGATATCTTGGAATAGCACAGCCTTTACGGCAGCAGTGACAATCAAGTCAATCAAGACAAAAACCAATAATCAATAACAATCCCTCGTAAAAGGCTTGCACAAGAATCATATTAGTATTGATCTGTCACATCAAAAATTTGGAAAAAAAAATTAAAATAAAAACAGACCAAAAGCGTTCCCCGTTACACCTCTTAAATGGTAGATACTGAAAGACTGCCAAAGGACGGTAGCAAAAGCATCTGTCCTCAATAGCAAGTATCACTAGAGAGCGATCCGGTCAGGCCTTTATTCTGAACTTTCTTCGAGAGTTTTTTTCGGTAGTGTAGTGTCACCTTGCCTCTCTGGTTGTGTGGTATTATAAGTGTCATCCATCAAGGGGGTAGAAGAGGGTTGCATATCATCCAGTTCAATGTCTTCACAGGTCCTGACTTGGTCTTTTCGTTTAAGGTAACAAATAACAATCAGTGCCACCAGCGAGAAGGCAAACAGGAGAGCAAAACCTGCGATCTGAAACAAAAACCACAACAGCTCTACATCACGATCTCCAGCGTAGAAAAGTGAACCACAGAACAAACAGACTATCAGTCATAAACACCCCATCATCACTGAAGAGCTCAGCATCTTCTACTCAAACACTAACCTGAGATCAGAAATAATCTTTACATTCACTGGACATGTGGACTATACTGTATTTAACTGCATATGAAAGATGGAAGAGCCTTTGATGGTGCACCTAGTGCTGTTAACATTACTGATCTGAAAAATCAGATCAATCAAATTATGAGTACTGTTTCACACCAGTGTAGTCCTATGCGAAAGTTTGGGCACCCTGCTCAAATGAACTAATGCTCAGTTACAGTTTTCATTCACCATACAAGTAAGTTCAAACTGTGCAGTAATACAACTTTACATATTAGGAGTTTACCTTCGAAACGTAAAATGACCTCTGGGCATTTTTCTGGTTATCAGTCAGCGTTCGGTTGTGGTCACACCATTCCCATGCAGGATGCACACTGCTGTCGGCGTTTTCTCCCTCCAATGTGGTGCTTAAGCATGCCACATATCTACCATCGCTGAGGAACAGAATCACCCAAATGACACTGGGAATAAGACACTGCAGCCATTCTACCAGAGTAAAGATACTGGTGCGTTTCCATGGTCTCTGCTGCTGTCGGTTTCTTTGAGGATTCTCAGGGTCCTCAGTAAGACGCCTGTTTGCCGGAACATTTGTAGCAGATCCTTCCGAGTGACTCAAAGCGTAAAACCAAGCCAGCGTAAAAGCGATAAAGGCGGGCGTCACCAGGTACATGATGAAAAAGCATGCTCTAAAGACTGTACTACAAGGGCACACAAAGTCAGTCTCCATAAACTTTTCGACAACAATAAGGCCAATTATAATAAGGAGAACAAACTTGTTTTTACCCGCACCCTCTTTGGTAAATACACGGTTGATATGGTCCCCTAACATTTCTAGCTTGTGTCGTGAGTAGCACGGTACCTGACAGCCTAAAACCTAAGCCTAACTCCGGAGCTGCAGAAGGTTTAATAGACGCTGAGGAACGACACAAGAACAATGCATAGATTCCTCAGTTCCCGGCATTTTTACGTGGTTTTGAGCCCCGGACTAACAAACAGGTTGAACGAGATAAGCTAGATAATTCATCAACACTGGCTGTTGGGTCGGGTTGGCACATAGGAGATCTGTGTGTGTGATTGGAATTAAGTTAATAGCTAAATCCGCCCACTTACGACAGACACATATCCAGCAAAGGTACTTAAGTCCAAGCACCTCTCTTGTAGATGTCCTGTCATATTTCCTTCTCCATCACTAACCTCCATCAGATCTGCTCCTTCCGTCCTGTCATTCTCCTTCTGCTTCATTCTGTCTCTCTCTTTCTTCTCCATCACTAACCTCCATCAGATCTGCTCCTTCCATCCTTTTAAGTCTCCTTCAGGTTCTCTCTCTCTCTCTCTCTCTCTCTCTTACTTCTCCATCACTAACCTCCATCAGATCTGCTCCTTCCATCCTTTTAAGTCTCCTTTAGGTTCTCTCTCTCTCTCTTACTTCTCCATCACTAAACCTCCATCAGATCTGCTCCTTCCATCCTTTTAAGTCTCCTTCAGGTTCTCTCTCTCTCTCTCTCTCTCTCTCTCTCTCTCTTACTTCTCCATCACTAACCTCCATCAGATCTACTCCTTCCATCCTTTTAAGTCTCCTTCAGGTTCTCTCTCTCTCTCTTACTTCTCCATCACTAAACCTCCATCAGATCTGCTCCTTCCATCCTTTTAAGTCTCCTTCAGGTTCTCTCTCTCTCTCTTACTTCTCCATCACTAAACCTCCATCAGATCTGCTCCTTCCATCCTTTTAAGTCTCCTTCAGGTTCTCTCTCTCTCTCTCTCTCTCTCTCTCTCTTACTTCTTCATCAGTAACCTCCATCAGATCTACTCCTTCCGTCCTGTCATTCTCCTTCAGCTTCATTCTGTCTCTCTCTTCCTTCTTCATCACTAACCTCCATCAGAATATTGTCAAGTCAGGTCAGTTCAATTCAATTCAATTCAATTCAATTCAATTCAATTCAATTCAACTTTATTATCATTATACCAATACAGGGTTGTACAGTAACAAAACACGGTCAGGCTCCTTCTCCAGTGCAGCGTCAAGTGTCTTTTATTGTCATTACAGCTCTGTACAAGTATACAGTGAAATGAAATTATGTTTATTCCAGAACTAGGGAGCCACATGGAACAAAATGACATCATAAAACAATACAGTACAGGACAGACTGCAGAAAGGCCAATGGTCAGGACAATCAACAAATAAGACTCAGCTCTGAGTAGAGGTAATGAGTGTAAGGTGCATTTTTTTTCACAGGTAGGTATCGGTGATAAGGTGCATAGAAATTTAACGTGTTGTAACGTATATGCAGACAACATACATTGCACATGAAACATGAGACACAGCACTGAGGTGGTAAAGTGTGGAATGTATAAGAAGAAACCATGTACAGAGATAAAAGCCCACATGTTCTTCAATCAGATTATCCTTTCAGGCTCCTGAGAAACTTCTGGAAAAGCTGCATTCCTCACTAACCTCACTCTTGGTTTCTGGAACCAAGCTGACGGCAGTAGTGATGACTCAGCATTTCTCTGGACCTTTAGTTAATCGTGGGCACCACACACACACACACACACAGACACACACTCCATGGGACTGCGCCGCAGGAGAGCAGACAGAGGAATTCCGCTCTTACTCATGGCTAGAGCAAACACGTGTCACTTTAAACCATGTCTGCAGCGAAGCCACACTCTTCCTCTCTTTCTCGCACAGCTTTTTTCTCCATCCCCCTTCATCCCTAACATTCCCTCCATGAGGAGCCATAAATCTTGACTCATGCATAGAATGACTGTGAGGCATTTTTCCAGACAGCAGAGAGAGAAAGAGAGAGAGAAGGAGAGAGAGAGAGAGATAGAGGGAGAGAGAGAGAGACGGGAATCAATATTCCAAATTCCAACTTGAACTTTTTCATGTGTGCTGGCATAAGCCTTTAGCTGAATGCAGTTTGAAGGTAATGCTAATTCTTCTTCAGTATGGCACATTTTCTGTTATTTTCTACACCTAAACACACATATTTCATTCTGAGTTAAGCATACTGGAAAATCATAAATGTAAAATATGCTGTAATGTTTACTGATTAAAAAAAAAAAACCACAGAAATAGTGCATTAAAGTTGTGAAAAGTATAGTGGCTTTACTTGGCTTTTAGCCAGCTAGATTGATGTGAGGTAAGGAAAAGGTAACACTAAAGTATAGCTGCGATGAGTCTTTACTTGGTTGTTAGCTAGCTAGCTAACTTTTGGTTGACGTGAGGTAAAGAAAAAAGGTTAACCCTAACCCCAACGCTAAAGTATAGCTGCGATGAGGCTTTACTTGGTTGTTAGCTAGCTAGGTAACATGTGGTTGACGTGAGGTAAAGAAAAGAGGTTAACCCTAATGCCAACGCCAAAGTATAGCGGCGATGAGTCTTTACTTGGTTTTTAGCTAGCTAGCTAACTTTTGGTTGACATAAGGTAAAGCAAAGAGGTTAACCCTAATGCCAGCGCTAAAGTAAAGCAGCGATAAGGCTTTACTTGGTTGTTAGCTAGCTAGCTAGCTAACTTTTGGTTGATGTGAGGTAAAGAAAAGAGGGTAACACTAACGCCAATGCTAAAGTATAGCGGCGCTGGGTCTTTACTTGGTTGCTAGCTAGCTAGCTAACTTTTGGTTGATGTGAGGTAAAGCAAAGAGGTTAACCCTAACGCCAACGCTAAAGTATAGCCGCGATTAGGTTTTGCTTGATTGTTAGCTAGCTAGCTAACTTTTGGTTGATGTGAGGTAAAGCAAAGAGGTTAACCCTAACGCCAACGCTAAAGTATAGCCGCGATTAGGTTTTGCTTGATTGTTAGCTAGCTAGCTAACTTTTGGTTGATGTGAGGTAAAGAAAAGAGGTTAACACTAACGCCAATGCTAAAGTAAAGCAGCGATGAGGCTTTAATTGGTTGCTAGCTAGCTAGTTTTTTTTTTAAGTATGTATTTTATTTCTGAGTTAAA
The DNA here is from genome assembly GCA_024036415.1 of Prochilodus magdalenae. Taxonomy (NCBI): domain Eukaryota; kingdom Metazoa; phylum Chordata; class Actinopteri; order Characiformes; family Prochilodontidae; genus Prochilodus; species Prochilodus magdalenae. The sequence continues at coordinate 68,409 of JAMWET010006758.1, forward strand.
AATTGTGGAAAACCATAAATATAAATGTGCTGTAAGGTTTCCACAGGCCATATTTCATGTTTACCAAGTAACTTTCTGAGGGCCACACAAAAAGGCATTGTTGATGCTCATCAGGCTGGAAACTGTCTCTAAAGAGTTTGGACTCCACAGTCAGACAGATTGTGTACAAATGGAGGTAACTCAAGACCATCGTTACCCTCCCTAGGAGTGGCCAACCAACAAGATCACTCCATGGGCAAGGCGTGTAATGTTCTGTGAAGTCACAAGAGAGCCCAGAGCAACTTCTAAGCATCCAAAGACCTTTCTCACGGTGACTCATGTCAATGTTCATCTGAAGACAACTAAACAACCCCAGCGTGCATGACAGGGGGGCAAGGAGAAAACCACCGCTCTCTAAAAAGAACACCGCACTTTCAAGTACCACTGCAGACTCACTGACTGGATTTATGATGTACTGTATCCACTCATCGGTTAGCACATGCAGACACTTACTCTATCTGAATGTCGGTGAACTATGTTCCCTCAGTAGAGATCACACGCTTTCATGTAATGAAAATAATCTTATTATGAATCATTTTAACAATTTTTATACACTCCGACTGTCCACTTCTATTTTTTTTGTCCACACCTCCACCATTTAAGCCACCAAAATGTCTAAATAATAAATACATTAATAAAACTAGAAAAGTGCATTTCCTGAGGGAAACGCGGGATGGTTGCACAGCTTGCTCAGTGAGGAACGAGGGATGAGTAAACGAGTGCAGGTCGGTATGACTGTGGATTTGGTTCTGGGGGCCAGCCCTTAGTGAGTATGTGAACTTTGGTGGCTCTCGGGCGAACGAAAGCATTACTGCTTGGTTTGGGTCGCAAATGACTGGGACTCTATGGGAGTAACGAGGGATGAATAAACGACAGATAGACGAGTGCGGGTCAGTATGGCTGTGGGTTATTGCTTGGGGACCTCCCCTTACTGAGCATGTGGGGTCTGGTGGCTCTCGGGCGAAGGAAACAGCCGGCTTTAGGCGGGTCCAAAAATGACTGGGACTCTATGGGAGGAACGAGGGATGAATAAACGACAGATAGAGGAGTGTGGGTCAGTATGGCTGTGGGTTAGTGCTTCGGGACCTCCCCTTACTGAGCATGTGAAGTCTGGTGGCTCTCGGACGAAGGAAACAGCCGGCTTTAGTCGGGTCCAAAAATGACTGGGACTCTATGGGAGGAACGAGGGATGCGGAAAAAAAAGGAGAAGCAAACGAGCGCGGGTCAATCAAACACTGAATACCTGCGCCCCGAGCCAGTGTATCCGATTTGGTGTCTCTAGGTTGAGCGGAAGTGGGTTAAATAGGCACGTGTGTTTCGATCCTATTCATTCTCTATGGGAAAAAAACTCCGGAAAAATTCCTTCCTACTTGGAATCCGGACTTCTGATCAAAAAGCTGTATACAAGCCCACATCAGCGTATCATACCGGACAATCTGGAGTTGGAACGGAGTCAATATCTCGAAAGCTGCGGGACGAGTTAGTCAGCGATGAAATGCCGGAATTGCAATGCGCAACCATAAATAAAATCTTTAAAATACTGAAATCTGATTGGCCAGAGTGGAAAATGCTTACACCTTAAAACTCTCAGTTGCTGTCACATCCCATGATGCTGTGCGGTACAGATCAACATCAACCTCACGGTATTTTGATGGTTATTGCAGAAAGGAGCTTAAACTGAGTTGATTTTACAGTAAAATGATGTATTTCATTGTGAATGTAAACGAATGTTAAATAAGGTGAAATCCTGGAACGAGACTTTTCCGAGATTCCCAACAGCACATGGAACCGACTGAGCGGGACCGTTCTAGACCAGAACACACCAACGCAGCTGAAGGTAAAAGAATGAGGTTCTGAATTCTCCCTGCCTCTCTCTGGCAGGCTGTCCTCTATGTGTTCTGCATGGTTAATGTCTCATTAATGTTTGGCAGTGAATGCGCGGAAACTCTGAACAGCTGCCTCGAGCTAACAAAATGATGACACATAGTCTCTCTAAACACACTCATGTAGCCTCTTGCTCCGTACAGCACAGAGCACTTTTGTTTTCATACTTGGTCAGGACGCTGGATCACATGCGCCCCATATGTATAACACTTAAAGTTAAGATAAACAATATCCTATAAAGATATCATATCCCTTCTGTTACTCCTAAACTACTCTCCAGTCTGTACTGTGGTCTCGGCGTAAAGGCGTGGGGGGAACGCAGCGCCTCAAATGATGGCTCTTTTGGTTAACACAGAAGCCCTGCAGCCAGCACTAGCCAGAACAGTCGGCATAGCAGGCAGGTCACCTCCAACCACACAACCCTCGTTTGATGGTAGGCTGGTCAAACCCGCCCGCACCTTATAGCACATTTTAGGTGAGGCCAATCATTCTCTGAGTAGAGAGCCATTCATGCTGCACACAGAGAAATCCGTCCTCCGCGTTTAACCCATCCGTTAAGCGAAACCCTCAAGTGAACTTACATATGCACACTAGGGGGCGCTGAGCACACTTGCCCGGAGCAGTGGGCAGCCCTAACTACAGCGTCCAGGGTGTAGGGTCACTACTAAACCCGTGCAACAAGTCCAGTCGTGAAATTTCCTCCCTACTAAATATTCCACAGTCCACTGTCAATGGGATTAGAACACAGTGGGAGTGATTAGGAACGAAAGCAACTCAGCCACGAAGTGGTAGACCATGTACAATGACAGAGCGAGGTCAGCGGATGCTGAGGGGCATGGTGCACAGAGGTCGCCAACTTTCTGCAGAGTCCATCACTACAGACCTCCAAACTTCATGTGTCCTTCAGATCAGCTCAGGAACAGTGTGTAGAGCTTCATGGAATGGGTTTCCATGGCCGAGCAGCTGCATCCAAGCCTTACATCACCAAGCGCAGTGCAGAGCGTGGGATGCAGTGGTGTAAAGCGCCGCCTCTGGACTCTAGAGCAGTGGAGGCGTGTTCTCTGGAGTGACCAATCACGCTTCTGCTCTGGCAGTCCGATGGACGAGTCTGGGTACCAGGATAACGGTACTTGTCTGACTGCATGCTGATTTCATGCTCCCAAATTTGTGTGAACCCCTTCCTGTTCCAACATGACTGCACAGCAGTGCACAGAGCAAGCTCCATGAAGACATGGATGAGCGAGTCTGGTGTGGAGGAACTGGACTGGCCTGCACCTCGACCAGATAGAACACCTTTGGGATGGACTAGAGTGGAGACTGAGAGCCAGGCCTTCTCGTCCAACATCAGAGTCTGACCTCACACATGTGCTTCTGGAAGAATGGTCAGAAATTCAGAGAAACACATTCCTAAACCTTGTGGAAAGTATTTCCAGAAGAGTTGGAGCTGTTATAGCTGTAAAGGGTGGGCTGACTTCGTATTAAACCCTATGGATTAAGAGGTGTGGTGTCACTCAAAACACATACAGCCAACCAGTGATGTGAATATGCAGACAATAACAGAACATACATATTTACGTGCACTCGTGAATGAATGTAGCAAAACCAGAGTCTCTTCATTTGTCTTTCGTCATTTCACCTCTGCTTTCCTTTTCTGGGAAACTGCTGGAGTTATCTGTTATCTCAGTCAGCAACATCAATTACCATTTTAACCTGATCAGGAAAATAAAACTACGGCGCTGTAAAAGTGAAAGTCAGAAAGAACAACCACCAAGCAAAAGCTACGGGTTGGCTGCCATGTCTGTCAGCCTGAGCCCATCCCTGCGGGCAGATTCAGCCATACATTAAATATAGAATCTTCTTAATGTTCTAAAATGTTTGAAGCGAGTGAACACTGTTGTGTTTATTTCTGCTGAAGTGCTACCATCATGCATGTTCATCAGCAGCCAACTAAACGAGCTACAAAGCCAAAAATGATCCAGTGTCTCGTCTGGGTCAGAGCTGTGTGTCTGTCACGTCTGGGTCAGAGCTGTGTTTCTGTCACGTCTGGGCCAGAGCTGTGTTTCTGTCTCGTCTGGGTCAGAGCTGTGTTTCTGTCACTTCTGGGTCAGAGCTGTGTTTCTGTCACGTCTGGGTCAGAGCTGTGTTTCTGTCACGTCTGGGCCAGAGCTGTGTTTCTGTCTCGTCTGGGTCAGAGCTGTGTTTCTGTCACTTCTAGGTCAGAGCTGTGTTTCTGTCTCATCTGGGTCAGAGCTGTGTTTCTGTCTCGTCTGGGTCAGAGCTGTGTTTCTGTCACGTCTGGGTCAGAGCTGTGTTTCTGTCTCGTCTGGGTCAGAGCTGTGTTTCTGTCATGTCTGGGCCAGAGCTGTGTTTCTGTCACATCTGGGTCAGAGCTGTGTTTCTGTCTCATCTGGGTCGGAGCTGTGTTTCTGTCTCATCTGGGTCAGAGCTGTGTTTCTGTCACGTCTGGGTCAGATCTGTGTTTCCGTCTCGTCTGGGTCAGAGCTGTGTTTCTGTCACGTCTGGGTCAGAGCTGTGTTTCTGTCACGTCTGGGTCAGAGCTGTGTTTCTGTCTCGTCTGGGCCAGAGCTGTGTTTCTGTCTCGTCTGGGTCAGAGCTGTGTTTCTGTCACGTCTGGGTCAGAGCTGTGTTTCTGTCTCGCCCGGGTCAGAGCTGTGTGTCTGTCTCGTCTGGGCCAGAGCTGTGTTTCTGTCTCATCTGGGCCAGAGCTCTGTTTCTGTCATGTCTGGGTCAAAGCTGTGTTTCTGTCTCGCCCGGGTCAGAGCTGTGTTTCTGTCACGTCTGGGTCAGAGCTTTGTTTCTGTCACGTCTGGGTCAGAGCTGTGTTTCTGTCACTTCTGGGCCAGAGCTGTGTTTCTTTCTCATCTGGGTCAGAGCTGTGTTTCTGTCTCGTCTGGGACAGAGCTGTGTTTCTGTCACTTCTGGGCCAGAGCTGTGTTTCTGTCTCGTCTGGGTCAGAGCTGTGTTTCTGTAGCGTCTGGGTCAGAGCTGTGTTTCTGTCACGTCTGGGCCAGAGCTGTGTTTCTGTCTCCTCTGGGTCAGAGCTGTGTTTCTGTCATGTCTGGGTCAGAGCTGTGTTTCTGTCATGTCTGGGTCAGAGCTGTGTTTCTGTCTCATCTGGGCCAGAGCTGTGTTTCTGTAGCGTCTGGGTCAGAGCTGTGTTTCTGTCTCGTCTGGGCCAGAGCTGTGTTTCTGTCTCGCCCGGGTCAGAGCTGTGTGTCTGTCTCGTCTGGGCCAGAGCTGTGTGTCTGTCTCATCTGGGCCAGAGCTGTGTTTCTGTCATGTCTGGGTCAAAGCTGTGTTTCTGTCTCGTCTGGGCCAGAGCTCTGTTTCTGTCATGTCTGGGTCAGAGCTGTGTTTCTGTCATGTCTGGGTCAGAGCTGTGTTTCTGTCTCGTCTGGGCCAGAGCTCTGTTTCTGTCTCGTCTGGGTCAGACCTGTGTTTCTGTCTCGTCTGGGTCAAAGCTGTGTTTCTGTCTCCTCTGGGTCAGAGCTGTGTTTCTGTCATGTCTGGGTCAGAGCTGTGTTTCTGTCTCGTCTGGGCCAGAGCTGTGTTTCTGTCACGTCTGGGCCAGAGCTGTGTTTCTGTCTCGTCTGGGCCAGAGCTGTGTTTCTGTCTCGTCTGGGCCAGAGCTGTGTTTCTGTCTCGTCTGGGCCAGAGCTGTGTTTCTGTCATGTCTGGGTCAGAGCTGTGTTTCTGTCTCGTCTGGGCCAGAGCTCTGTTTCTGTCTCGTCTGGGTCAGACCTGTGTTTCTGTCTCGTCTGGGTCAAAGCTGTGTTTCTGTCACTTCTGGGTCAGAGCTGTGTTTCTGTCACGTCTGGGTCAGAGCTGTGTTTCTGTCTCGTCTGGGCCAGAGCTGTGTTTCTGTCACGTCTGGGCCAGAGCTGTGTTTCTGTCTCGTCTGGGCCAGAGCTGTGTTTCTGTCTCGTCTGGGCCAGAGCTGTGTTTCTGTCTCGTCTGGGCCAGAGCTGTGTTTCTGTCTCGTCTGGGCCAGAGCTGTGTTTCTGTCTCGTCTGGGCCAGAGCTGTGTTTCTGTCTCGCCCGGGTCAGAGCTGTGTTTCTGTCACTTCTGGGTCAGAGCTGTGTTTCTGTCACGTCTGGGTCAGAGCTGTGTTTCTGTCACGTCTGGGTCAGAGCTTTGTTTCTGTCACGTCTGGGTCAGAGCTGTGTTTCTGTCATGTCTGGGTCAGAGCTGTTTCTTTCTCGTCTGGGTCAGAGCTGTGTTTCTGTCTCGTCTGGGACAGAGCTGTGTTTCTGTTATGTCTGGGTCAGAGCTGTGTTTCTGTCTCGCCCGGGTCAGAGCTGTGTTTCTGTCTCGCCCGGGTCAGAGCTGTGTTTCTGTGACATCTGGGTCAGAGCTGTGTTTCTGTCTCGTCTGGGTCAGAGCTGTGTTTCTGTCTCGTCTGGGTCAGAGCTGTGTTTCTGTCACGTCTGGGCCAGAACTGTGTTTCTGTCTCGTCTGGGCCAGAACTGTGTTTCTGTCTCGTCTGGGCTAGAGCTGTGTTTCTGTCTCGTCTGGGTCAGAGCTGTGTTTCTGTCTCGTCTGGGTCAAAGCTGTGTTTCTGTCTCGTCTGGGTCAGAGCTGTGTTTCTGTCTCGTCTGGGTCAGAGCTGTGTTTCCGTCTCATCTGGGTCAGAGCTATGTTTGAAGGGCAGTGTACTTCTTTTTTAAAAAATTACCACTGTGAATTTGTATTGTTTATAAACAGCAGAATCTGTGCACGCTTTTCTGTGGTTTGTCAACACATCACGAATCGGACGTAGACTTTTAATTAGAAGAAGATCAGGTCCAAAAGACCAAAATAGACCAGGTCAAAATATTGAGACGAGACTTCAACTCTAGTTTGGAGACCCTACATACCATCAGATTTGATTCACCATAACATTATGTAGGGTTTGGTGATTTGGGGGCTACTCTGGTGGAAATATGTAATTGAGCACAACATGCAGAAAATAAAAACATGTGACATATGAGTCTTAAAATCTGCCAGTCTGATGGATGAGTCTGGGTTTGGCAGATGCTAAAAAACGTTAACTGCCTGGCTTTGCTGTATTAACCATAAGGGATTGTCAGTCCTCCTTAGCCTCTTTAGTTCCAGTGAAGGGATATATTTGGTATATCAAGACATATTGGACAACGTTATGTCCCTAACTTTGTGGGAAAAGTTTGCCCCATGGCACAAAACAAGTAGGCATAGATGCTTGAGTCTGGTGTTGAAGAATTTGACTGGCCTGTACAGAGCCCTGACCTCAACCAAATCAAACATTTTTTGGAAGAACTAGAATGGAGACTGTGAACCAGGCCTTCTCTTCCATCATCATTATCTGACCTTACGAAGGGCTTTCTGGATAAATGACTATACCAAAATACAGTAAGCTATTATATATAAAAAAGGGAGCACCGATGCCAGAAAAGCCCTTGTAGGTGCTCTCTGGGTGTCCTGTCCCTACAATGTATCTGGCCAAATCTCAATGAAGCTAAGAGAGAAATAAGAGAGAAAGTGAAATAATTATTGGGTGGCTTTCATAAGTACCCAAATATCCTTCACCTCTGGGTTCATTAATGAAGACCTTGTTCTCCCTCCTTGACTCCCATTTCCATGTGCCTGTGTTACTAATGTCTATGTTGTGAAAGCAATTTCTGTCTGTCTTCTCTCACTTTCCTCTGCCTCCTTCTTTCCCATTGCACATTCTCTCTTTCCACTGTTTTCTCTCTGACCTCTTTCTTTATGGCATTTTTTCTCTTACCCCTCTCCCAGCCACAGTCCTCTCGCTCCATCCTCACTTTTCCCAGCAGGAGATGGAGAAGGAGTCATTTGTAGACAGAGGAGCAGCCTAGGTCAAACCACCTACACACACACACACACACACGCACACATATGCATACCTACATACACATATACACACACACATACATACGTACATACACCTGCACACATACACACACACACACACACATAGTTTTTACCACAGTGTATTGTTCTGTATGTATGTATGTGTGTGGTGCAGACCCCATGAAGCCATAGACCCCTATTGTCAACTGTACAGAGTAAGAGTGAAGTCCATAGTGCAGTAAGAGCAGTCCGGAGTGAAGTCTGTAGTGAAGTAAGAGCAGTCCAGAGTGAAGTCTATAGTGAAGTACGAGCAGTCCAGAGTGAAGTCTATAGTGAAATATGGGCAGTGCATAGTGAAGTCTATAGTGAAGTAAGAGCAGTCCAGAGTGAAGTCTATAGTGAAGTAAGAGCAGTCCAGAGTGAAGTCTATAGTGAAGTAAGAGCAGTCCAGAGTGAAGTCTATAGTGAAGTAAGAGCAGTCCAGAGTGAAGTCTATAGTGAAGTAAGAGCAGTCCGGAGTGAAGTCTATAGTGAAGTAAGAGCAGTCCAGAGTGAAGTCTATAGGGAAGTAAGAGCAGTCCAGAGTGAAGTCTATAGTGAAGTAAGAGCAGTCCAGAGTGAAGTCTATAGTGAAGTAAGAGCAGTCCGGAGTGAAGTCTATAGGGAAGTAAGAGCAGTCCAGAGTGAAGTCTATAGGGAAGTAAGAGCAGTCCAGAGTGAAGTCTATAGTGAAGTAAGAGCAGTCCAGAGTGAAGTGTATAGTGAAGTATGGGCAGTCCATAGTGAAGTCTATAGTGAAGTAAGAGCAGTCCAGAGTGAAGTCTATAGGGAAGTAAGAGCAGTCCAGAGTGAAGTCTATAGTGAAGTAAGAGCAGTCCAGAGTGAAGTCTATAGTGAAGTAAGAGCAGTCCAGAGTGAAGTCTATAGTGAAGTAAGAGCAGTCCAGAGTGAAGTCTATAGTGAAGTATGGGCAGTCCAGAGTGAAGTCTATAGTGAAGTATGGGCAGTCTATAGTGAAGTCTATAGTGAAGTATGGGCAGTCCAGAGTGAAGTCTATAGTGAAGTATGGGCAGTCCAGAGTGAAGTCTATAGTGAAGTATGGGCAGTCCAGAGTGAAGTCTATAGTGAAGTATGGGCAGTCCAGAGTGAAGTCTATAGTGAAGTAAGAGCAGTCCAGAGTGAAGTCTATAGTGAAGTAAGAGCAGTCCAGAGTGAAGTCTATAGTGAAGTACGAGCAGTCCAGAGTGAAGTCTATAGAGAAGTATGGGCAGTCCAGAGTGAAGTCTATAGTGTGAAGAAACTAACACACATTCATTCTGCTCGGGGCAAGAGCAGTAGCGGAACAAGCTATGATCTCTGTGAGGATAAAACTGAATTCATCTGTTTCTGTGTGGTCAAACTTAATATTACTGACCAAACAGAAACAGCCCAGTCATCATCCTGCAGCATGCCCACCGGGGCTAAGAGCACTGACGACATGCATGATGTCAGTCTGTTTGGAAAAGGCTCACTGTATTCCAAAAGCTCTGTTTCCTGTGACCTAAATCACTGGACTTCTTGGGACAGCAGCCTCAAAAGCAGGACGGAACCCAGTGGAACCCATTTGGCAGCAAAAGCCGTTTATTCTTCTATTAGCTGAAGCAGTACAGCGTCCCCCATACGTACTCTTTTACTGAAGTGCTGTCAGGCCAGACGATCTTTAACAAGACTGGTTTATTTTATTATCGTTTATTTATTCCACTCCTTCTCGTAGCTTATGATATTTTTGGCTGTTTAGGGAGATGCATAACATCACTCTAAGCTGGATGCTGATGAATTTCCATGTGGAGATTGAACATTGAATTTGCACAAAGAAACACACAGTGCTCGCTCTGTCGTTCACTCGCACACCCACACTGCAACCACAGCAGACATCCCATGGTCTGGATGAGGTCAAACAAGCCCTTATTAACCCAGGACATAAACCAGGTCACCGTCACTCTGCTCACTCTGGCCAGGACATGACCGAAGGCTTCTGAAGAGGTTCCTAACCACCATCCCAACACACTCACGCATACACACACACACACACACACACACACCAACATACACACACACACACACACACACACACACACACACCAACATACACACACATACACACACACACACCAACATACACACACACATACAGACACACACACACCAACATACACACACATACACACACCAACATACACACACATACACACATTAACACACAAACACACACCAACATACACATACACACACACACACACCAACATACACACACACACACACACACACATATACACACACACATACACACACACACACGCACACACACCAACATACACACACACACACACTCACACACACACACACACACACCAACATACAAACATACAAACACACACACTCACACACACCAACATACACACACACACACATTTACATACATACATACACACACAAACACACACAAGCACGCACATACACCAACATACACACACACACACACCAACATACACACACACACACACCAACATACACACACACACACACCAACATACACACACACACACATTCACATACATACATACATACATATACACACATACACACACACACACACACCAACATACACACACACACTCACACACACCAACATACACACACACCCCAGCATACACAAACACACACACATTTACATACATACACACACCAATATACACACACAAACACACACACACACCAGCATACACAAACACACACACACACTCACACCCCAACACACAAACACACACACACACCAGCATACACAAACACACACACTCACACCCCAACACACACACCAGCATACACAAACACACACACACACTCACACCCCAACACACACACACACACACACACACACACACATACATGTGAGTTAAATCAGAAGAGTTCAGTTAAACCTAGGGTTTTGAGGATTTGCACATCATCATGAGTTGCTTGTGTACTCTTGTGAACTAGTTTTAGCCGTCTCTGGGTTCTAGAATAGTGATTTATAAGAATAAGGTGGTATTATTACTATCATTATTATTATTATTATTATTATTATTATTTTGTATTCTGTTTCCATTTACATCTTGCACAGATGCTGCTCAGTTGCTTCTTGGCCTGATGCAGCTCTAGTTCACTAATCAAAGAGCTAAAACTTGCAGAGTTGATTCTGGGCTTGAATTTGAATTCTATTGTTTCTTAAGACCAACCAACCAGCCACAGCCATAACAGCTGGCCATCAGAGCCCCTGCTGCAGCCAGCTGTTCATTGGCCCAATCAAGAGGTTGGTTCCCTCGTGATTCCAGGCAGTTCAAATGCTTATAAATGAATAAGTTGCCCTGGATTTCTCTGGGTGGGAAGGCGGGTAGCCTGCAGTTCTGCTAGTAGGGCTGCAAATGATAATTATTTTGATGGTGGAATAATCAGTTAATTACTGAAACTAATATCTGATTATGGGGATTATGAATCACACAGTTACTTGGTGATTTTTACTATGACTATTTCTTAGGTCCTTCATTCAAACTCCATTAAGACAACCTACACGTTAGCCATCGTCTTTGATCTTAATTCTAGATTTATAAATCATTGTAAATCAATGTAAATTATTGTAAATTATTGTAAATTATTGTTAATTAATTAATTGAACATTTAAATGTGTTAAACAAACGCTGCTCCGATTCCTGGTCTGGGTGACTGTGCTGTGCTACACCAATAAGAGTCCTGGGGCAAGACTCCTAACACTGCATTGGCTTAACATCAGCTAAATGCCATAATATGTAAATGTGAAATGTCCAGATTTCCAATAAACAGAGGTGTGATTTATTAGGACTGTCAATATTTCATTTCCAACAGTCAAGTTCAAACGAGATCAAACAAACCCATAAACGGTTGAAATGAATTAGGATGCAGTCCACACTGGGCATGCAGGCACAGACAGGAGATGTGGAACTGTTTGTGTAACCCTGTGCTCTTAATGTATTCAAGCACTGGGAGAGTCTGGCTCTAGTCGCTCTAGTCTAGCTTCTTTAGGAGGCTGGATAATACGATGTACCCTGGCCACCATTAAAAACACCCCCTGGAGCCCGCGGATGACGAAAGACAACCGTTATGAATAAATCACAGATGTGTGTATTTGATCGTATGTATATTATCTTTCTGCATTGTAAACAAAACGAACAGCCTTAATGGTTTTCAGTTTGCTCTACTGTTTCTTCCTTCCTAACTAAGGGAGTTTTTCCTTGCCACTGTCGCCTTCGGCTTGCTCATTGGGGGCTCGAACACCAGATTCTTTGTAAAGATTCTTTGTAAAGCTGCTTTGTGACAACATCTGTTGTAAAAAGCGCTATAAAAATAAATGTTGATTGATTGATTGATTGATACTGTAATACTGGCACCGTCAAACCACTTTACTCCTACCGTCTTATTTCGGCTGGTGCACACGCCACCTTCTCACCCTTATTGTCTTCAGGGTCTTACTGTCTCATTATGTTTATCTCAGGGCCTTTATTTATATTTATCGTATGTCTTATAGACTCAAAGCTTACTTGTTTGTACAAGCGTCCAGCTTATATCATCTGTCTACCGCTGTAATTTACATTTCTCCGTAAATGGACCAAATACCCAAACCTCTCTTTCTCTCATCTGTCTCTCCCTCTCTCTGTCTCTCTCATTTGTCTTCTCTATGAGCGGATCAACGCTGATGGATAACACTGAGGTGCTACCAGCGCAGAGGAGTTCTCTCCAGGACTCTCAGGACTGCACCCACTCAATTCATACCACAAGTTACAATGTCTACTGCTTAGTCCTCCTAATCAGTCTCTCTCTCTCACCCTCTCTCTCTCTCTCTCTCTCTCTCTCTCTCTCTCTCACTCTCTCATCTTTCTCTCTCTCTCTCCTTCTCTCTCCCCCTCTCTCTCTCCCTCTCATCTCCCTCTCTCTCTCTCTCTCTCTCTCTCTCTATATATATATATATATATATATATCTCCCTTTCATCTGTCTCCCCCCTCTCTCTTTCTCTCTCTTATCTCTCTCTCTCTCTCTCTCTCTCTCTCTCTCTCTTTCTCTCTCATCTCTCGTCTTCTCTATGAGCGGATCAACGCTGACAGATAGTACTGAGGGGCTACCAGTGCAGAGGACTCCTCTACAGGACTATCAGGACCACACACACTCAATTCAACAAGTTCAAATGTCTACCTCTCAGTCCTCCTAATCCATCTCTGTCTCTGAGTTTTGTCTCTGTTTCTCTTTCTTTCCTTCCTCTTCTTTGTTAAGCACTGGAATGACATTTCTCCAGACCGATCATATCGTACCCCGAGAGCAGCTAGAGGCACCTGAGCATCAGCTCTACTGTGGGTCTCCTGCCCTGTTTCATCACCCGGCATGACCACAGCCTTTACACTGACCAGCGTCTGGCTCTGATCATAAACTCCATCTATGGGTCGGCTCCATCTTGCAGTTACTCCATCCTGGACTAATCAGACTGGATCTAATCAAACTGGATCTAATCAGACTGGATCTAATAGATCTTCTAAGCTCCTCCTCCTGTTAGTTCTGTCTTTCTCTTCTAATCAGGGATCGACCTGAGGAGGCTGGGTTCTGCCCTTGAGCCTGGTTCCTCTCAAGGTTTCTTCCTTACCCAAGGGAGTTTTTCCTCACCACTGTTGCCGCTGGCCTACTCAAGGGGGGCTTGGACCTTGTCCCTGCCCCCCACCTCTCCTGTGTCTGTACATTAACTCTGGGTTTTTATTTTATAACAAACTGATTATCTGTGAAGCTGCTTTGAGAGAACGTTGGTTGTAGAAAGCTCTATACAAACAGATATTGATTGATGATTGATGGTCTTGTGTTCATCTACTTTAAGTTTATTGTTTAGTATATTTTCCATCTACTCTCGTGTAATCTATTTAGCTCTGAAATACATACATCGTTGACAAGTAGCTGCACCCTGAAGGAATCAACAGACAGGAAGGAAACTCGGTGGGTAGTTTCAGCATTAACAGACGGCTGCACCACGCAGGACTACATGCACACAGACCGTTAACACGACTGTCCTTAACACCACGTCACCGTCACCAAAGACTGCAGTGGTGTCGTACCAGACTGTCATGGAGTGACTCAGAATGGCAGCGGGTCATCTTCAGTGACGAGTCCCACTTTAGTCTTGGTGGAGACGCCCAACGAACCCGTGTGTGGAGGCACCGTGGTCAGCACCAAGATGAACGGTTTGTCGTCACACGTCCAGAAGGCCTGGTGTCCCTCCACCTCCACCCCTACCGCACCATCTGCAGGAACTGTGTGAGGATGTTCAAGCTGCATGGGATGGATTATCACAGGACACCATTAGGAACCTCTACAGCTCCATACCGAGACGTCTGGCAGATTGCGCTAGCAAACCCGGCGAGCCAAAGCCGTACTGAGAGCCAGACTTCTGTATCAGATTCTCTGGTGTTCTCCGCAGCAGCACATTCTTCAGCCGTAACTGCCTCCATGATAACTATGTGATGCTACCACAGTATTACAGGTTCCCCCTTTCTGGAATCATCTTGTTTGGTTTCCATGTGGACCTCCACAGTGATACCGTCATCCCTATTCCTGTGCTCTCTCGTATGTTCAACATCTTCAACAAATCAGTGAACGAGACAAAATGTATTTTGAGAAACAGAATGTTTCTGTTCTCTTTAAGGATGATTGCCACATCGACATCTTTCTTTCTGCATTGCCATGGCAACGGGGAGGGGGTGGTCGTTAAAGTTCACCCAATGCAGATGTAGATATAGATATAATGCCCTCAAAATAAAACTGATATACACTTTAACCTCGCTGTCAGTGTTTCATTTCATATCCAACGTCGGTACATCAAAACTGGGCCCCCATCCAGATCTGCACTGCACTGAACACCGTGTGTAGGAGTCCATGAAGCACAGAAACAGGATTTAGACAACACAGCGTACTGGAAAGGCCATCGGAGGGCTGATGTTAAGTGCAAACAGGGCAGGAGTCCATGCTGCCAGTGCATTCTCTCAAACAGGAGGGAAAAAAGGAAAAGGGAAAGACAGAATGAGCTATGTTGTCTCAACAGGCTGATGTCAGTGCAAAGGAGGCCAATTTGGAGCTGTTTCACCACGAGCTAGGAAAACATGGCTTCTGCAGGGAGCTCGGGTCCTGACTCTCACTGCCGAGCCGGGATTTTGGAGGGCTCCTCTCAGCCTGGGCTGTGTTTGGGAAAACACTAAATATACTATTCTGCTTCTCTGGCTTTCTGCTGCCGAATTTGTTGAACACGTTCTCCACATTTTCAACACGAAGCTCCGCATGTGAACTGTAGAAATCCCTGCGGCATTCCTGCTCGTGCCTTCTCAGCTTGTAATGGTACATCGGCCTCACAGTCCTGAGCTATCTTCGTGACTAGTCCAACTGTAATGTGTGGGCTGATGCCCAAACTCCCTAAACTCAGTAATAGCTACACGTCATGCTTTTTCCTTCTTACTCAGCTGGTCCCACCACAGGAGTGCTGCTCGTAAATGAACTCACGTTAGTCGCTCCAGCCTACAGCCTCCTAACTTAGAGGATCTCATCTAGGACTAGGATTCCAAAGCATGCCTCTGAAAGCATAACAGCACAGATGTGCAGGCAATGAGCCTCTCGCATAACTGTGTATGTTAACACATACGTGTACATACGGGTGGTACAGTTTAGCGGATAACACCGCTACCTGCCAGGGAGCTACCACCCCATGTGGGAGACGGGGTTCGATTCCCGGTCTGGGTAACTATGCTGGGCTGCATCAGTCCTTGGGCAAGATTCCCAACACTACGTTTGGCCTGCAATATGAATAACGTCATAAGTCGCTCTGGATAGGAGCGTTGGCTCAATGCCATACAAGTAAACACAATGATGTTTATGACTGTAACCCAGGACGACAAGCACCTTGAGAGAAACTCACAGAAGTGTTCCAACGCAAATAGTCTCTCCTATAAATGAAAGCTCTGGTGCAGCCACGTCACTCATTCATTCGTTACTCGCAATGCGCCACCTGTCTTTGAAAGGATTCAGCTCACGCTTGCGTTTTGGCGCTTTCAGGTGCCGACGTTTCTACGTTCTCCTACTTCCCCCTCCTCCACCACGGGTTTGGGCCCCGGTCCTGTTGTCCAGGGAGTAGACTCTGCCCCTACCGTGCATATACGGCAGGATCTGCGAAGGTCTGAACGCCTCGAAACCTGGGCCCAGTACGGGGCCTGCGCCAAAGCTTCCTTAGTTGTTAGGTAATTGTCATCCTTCTACTTGTAGTATTGTATTTTTTGTAGTATTGTACTTGTATTGTTTTCGTATTTATATATATTATTTATGTATTTTATATATTAAATATCATATTCCATCACTTTTGCTTTTGTGTCTTTCTGGTAGAACTGTATATTTTAACACATACATGCATAGATTCAAGGATTCAAGGAGACTTTGTCATTTGCATTACATGTGATACATGGGGTGGAAGGAAATTGTAGTACTCAAGGACCCAGTTACACCCAAGCAGCAGCACTTAAATAAATAAAATATACATAAATATATAAAAATATATAAAAAATATAGAAAGATGCTTAAGACTGTGACCCAGTATAGGACGACAAGCATCCCTAGAGGATCCTACACCAGTGTTCCACCCCTATAAGGACTAAGCCTACAAGTGGCTGCCAGGAAACTGCCAACCTTATTTTCTGAGCAGTATGAATGTAAAACTGCATGAGCTCTTAAAACGACGCCAGTTATTCAGTATAT
>JAMWET010006758.1:95000-109687 GCA_024036415.1 Prochilodus magdalenae
GGTTTTGGTTTCAGTAACGGCCAGTTTGGGCTTGAGAAGAAAACACAACAGAGTCATAAATCACTGGGCAAATGAGAGTGAGGAGATCATGTCAGCCTCAAAGTCCCAACTTAGACAGCAGTTCATCCAGCCAGTGCAGTACTGGGCTTTGTGTTACACTCGCACCTTAAGGTCCTACTACACCATCATATACAGTGGGGTGCGGTGGGGTCTTGAGTCCACACTTTTAGTCACTAGCCCTATGAGTAAAAAACAAGGAATCGGGTTTTATAATTTGGATATACTGCAAACAAAAAAGAAGAGGTCAAAGGTAGCCATTAATGTTCATTGATTTGTAGATGAGTATCCAAATATAAAGCTGTGCTATCTGAAATTTAGCTATGAAAACTGAACAACTTGTCGTTACTAGATTGCTATGGCTATAACTACAAAGTGCTAGTTATAGGCTCGTCCCGTGAATGGGCTGCAGAGCTTCACCCTTCAGGTGACCTGAGAAAGCCGACACACACACACACATACACACACAGATACAAACACACACACACACACACACACACACACATACAAACACACACACACACACACACACACACACACACACACACACACACACACACACACACACACACACACACATACACAAACATACACACACACACACACACACACACACACAAACACACACACATACACACACACAAACACGCACATACACACACATACAAACATACACACACATACACACACACACACATACACATACAACCACACACACACACACACACACACACACACACATACACAAACATACACACACACACACACACACACACACACACACACACATATACACACACACATACACACACACACACACACACACATATACACACACACATACAAACACACACACACACACACACACACACACACACACATACAAACACACATACAAACACACACACACACACACACACACACACATACACAAACATACACACACACGCACACACACACACATATACACACACACATACAAACACACACACACACATCCAATATTCTCCATTACTCTTAACAGAGAAGAAAAGGTTTAGCTGAAGTCAGTCCTCACACACACACACACAAACACACACACACACACACAGCCCTGATGTGTTCCTGCAGCCTTAGGGTGTAAGTGTGTGATTTAGGTGTCAGGAGATACGACATTAGCCCTGATTTATGGGCACCTTTTTGTCAGTGTAAAACTTTCCTCTTGGTTCGGCTCAGAATGGCCTCAGGACAAAACATTTAAGAATACCGCCAGCCAGAAACTTCACATCATTGGCTGTCAGACGACGTTTTTCAACCAGGCATACACTACACGACACGATGTACCAGCAACAGCTGATTTCCTTGCTGCAATCAATTGCACAACCAAAGCCTACAATTTATCTATATCTATATCTATATATGCTCACGCCATATAGGAAATGCTCTGACATGCTGCAACATGACACATCACACGAGAAACACAATCACTACAGAGAGCTCCATATACTCCTACCAATAAAGCTGGCTCGTTCAAAACAACACGCTGCACACCGGAGTACTGAGCAAAAGCTTTCAGGGGCTGTAGCCTGGGAGAGCAGTTTGTGCCACACTGTGTGCTGAAACTAAAACCAAGAATTGATGGTGGGATCATACACACATGGCTCTAGCTAATGGAACCTGTTCTCCTTCAGTGTTCTGTGCTGATGATGATGTGAATAGACGTCAGTGTCAGACTAATGAATGAGCTTCTATTAAAGACTGGTGGACTGAGAGAAACTAGAGTCTCTTCACCTACACTGAGCTGATGAAGAGTCCTGTTCCAGAAATGATAATAGGACATTAGAGCCGTAATAAACCATGCTCCTGTTACTCTCCATACTTCAGTACATCTGAAGGTACATACTTTAGTACTGTTACTCTCCATACTTCAGTACATCTGAAGGTACATACTTTAGTACTGTTACTCTCTATACTTAAGTACATCTGAAGGTACATACTTTAGTACTGTTACTCTCCATACTTCAGTACATCTGAAGGTACATACTTTAGTACTGTTACTCTCTATACTTAAGTACATCTGAAGGTACATACTTTAGTACTGTTACTCTCCATACTTCAGTACATCTGAAGGTACATACTTTAGTACTGGTACTCTCCATACTTAAGTACATCTGAAGGTACATACTTTAGTACTGGTACTCTCCATACTTAAGTACATCTGAAGGTACATACTTTAGTACTGTTACTCTCCATACTTAAGTACATCTGAAGGTACATACTTTAGTACTGTTACTCTCCATACTTAAGTACATCTGAAGGTACATACTTTAGTACTGTTACTCTCCATACTTCAGTATATCTGAAGGTACATACTTTAGTACTGTTACTCTCCATACTTCAGTACATCTGAAGGTACATACTTTAGTACTGTTACTCTCCATACTTAAGGACATCTGAAGGTACATACTTTAGTACTGTTACTCTCCATACGTAAGTACATCTGAAGGTACATACTTTAGTACTTTTACTCTCCAAACTTAAGTACATCTGAAGGTACATACTTTAGTACTGTTTCTCTCCATATTTAAGTACATCTGAAGGTACATACCTTAGTACTGTTACTCTCCATACTTAAGTACATCTGAAGGTACATACTTTAGTACTGTTACTCTCCATACTTAAGTACATCTGAAGGTACATACTTTAGTACTGTTACTCTCCATACTTAAGTACATCTGAAGGTACATACTTTAGTACTGTTTCTCTCCATATTTAAGTACATCTGAAGGTAAATACTTTAGTACTGTTTCTCTCCATATTTAAGTACATCTGAAGGTACATACCTTAGTACTGTTACTCTCCATACTTAAGTACATCTGAAGGTACATACTTTAATACTGTTACTCTCCATACTTAAGTACATCTGAAGGTACATACTTTAATACTGTTACTCTCCATACTTAAGTACATCTGAAGGTACATACTTTAATACTGTTACTCTCCATGCTTAAGTACATCTGAAGGTACATACTTTAATACTGTTACTCTCCATGCTTAAGTACATCTGAAGGTACATACTTTAATTTTGTTACTCTCCATGCTTAAGTACATCTGAAGGTACATACCTTAGTACTGTTACTCTCCATACTTAAGTACATCTGAAGGTACATACCTTAGTACTGTTACTCTCCATACTTAAGTACATCTGAAGGTACATACTTTAATACTGTTACTCTCCATACTTAAGTACATCTGAAGGTACATACTTTAATACTGTTACTCTCCATGCTTAAGTACATCTGAAGGTACATACTTTAGTACTGTTACTCCAGTGGAGGTCTAAAGGGAGGAACTGACACTGACACTGGAGGAGGAGTTTACCTTGGGGATCTACTTTAACTCTTGTACATGGCTTGTGTACTTCGTCCATCACGGCCAATGAATGTTTGTTTCCTCCTTACCACAACTCTTTCATTTCTCCTCCCACTTCTTTCTTTCCACTTCTACTGAAAAGCCAAAAGAAGCTTTCCCGCTTCATCTCTCTCTCTCTATCTCTCTCTCTCTCTCTCTCTCTCCCTTTGAAGGAAGTGTTTACAATAACTGCAAACCCCCAACCCAGAGTTCCGAGAACCAGAGGAGCTGTGAGAATCATAAAGAATGCCTGACTGGAGAGACAGAGAGGGAGTGAGAGAGAGAGAGAGAGAGAGAGAGAGAGAGTGAGAGAGAGAGGTGCAATAAGCCAGAGAGTAAAGAAATAAGGGAGACTGAACGAAAGAATGGGCAACAGAAGCCAACACCCCTCTAAACTTCAGAGACTGTGAAAGTCATGGAACCACGCAAACTAGAAATAGCTGTTTCCGACTGTATAAAGACCCAGCTCCTCATCTAGCCCCTTCCTCTCTCCCAATTCCTTTCCTCCCTTGCTCCCGCCTGCCCTCCCTCCCTCCCTCCATCTTTGTGGAGCTCCGGAGTCAGTGGTGAGTGTTTCTCATAAAAACCGCTGTGCTCTGGGTACTGGGGGTTCGAGGTTTGGGGTTTAAAAGCTGGAAAATATTCTCCGACATTTTTCCATTATTCACGGAGAACCTTCCAGGCTGCCATTAGCAGCAGTGGTGAGGGAGGGAGGGGGTGACTGGAAAATATATAAATTGTGCAAAATGGGAAATTGGACTATACTGGGTAGAAATAATATGCTGGCACTGTTAAAAGCAGACGTAGCAAAGGTGTGGAAGGGTCCATTTTAGAACCGACAATGACTCACTACAGTAGCTGTTCAATTCAGTTACACATGCTATACAGCAGACATCGTCCCAGAGCAGCTTTCTAGAAAGGAGCTGGCCCCCTCATGATCAGGCCGAAGAAGACAACGTCAGCAAAACTCGCTAAGAGCATAAGGAGGATCCACTGAGAGGAACCAGAACTCAAAGATAGAAGAGCATGGAGAAAACCCACTGAGAAGAATCAAGACTCTAAGGACTGTCCTTGGTTCCTCTTAATGGTTCTTTATCAAGCTCCTAAGGAGTTCAGTCCCTGGGGACATAAGAAAGAACCATGAGAAGAATCAGGACTTTAAGGTTTGTCCTTGGTTCCTCTTAGTGGTTCTTCATCAAACTCCTACAGAGTTTAGTCCCTAAGTACATGAAGAAGAACCACTGAGAAGAATCAAGACTAAGAAGCTTTTTCTTGGTTCTTCTTAGTGGTTCTTCCTCTAGCTCCTAAGGAGTTCAGTCCCTGGGGTCATGAGGAAGAACCTCTAAGAGAAATCAAGACTCTAAGGTTTGTCCTTGGTTCCTCTTAGAGGTTCTTCCTCATCCATCCTCTTCGGAAGTTTAGTCCCTACGTACATGGAGAAGAACCACTGAGGAGAAGACTCTTAGAGGTTCTTCCTCATCCATCCTCTTCGGAAGTTTAGTCTCTACGTACATGGAGAAGAACCACTGAGAAGAAGACTCAGAGGTTTGTCCTTGGCTCCTCTCAGTGGTTCTTCATCAAACTCCTAAAGAGTTCAGTCCTTGAGGACGTGAGAAAGAACCACTGAGAAGAATCAGGACTCTAAGGTTTGTCCTTGGTTCCTCTCAGTGGTTCTTCCTCAAACTCCTAAGGAGTTCAGTCCCTGGGGACATCATCAAGAACCTTTGAGAAGAATCAAGACTCTAAGGTTTGTTCTTGGTTCCTCTCAGTGCTTTTTCGTCATCCTCTGAGGAAGTTCAGTCCCTGAGTACATGGAGAAGAACCACTGAGAAGAATCAAGACTCAGCAGTTTTTCCTTGGTTCCTCTTCGTGGTTCTTCCTCAAGCTCCTAAGGAGTTTAGTTCCTGGGGACATGAGAAAGAAAGTCTGAGAAGAATCAAGACTCTTAGGTTTGTCCTTGGCTCCTCTCAGTGCTTCTTCGTCCTCCTCTTAAGCAGTCAGATATGCAGCCTTCTGGTAAAAATAATTAATTACAGTGTAAACCTTCCATTTTGATTGAGTTTAGCATGTATTATGAATTTCATAAAGAAAGGACAAAGCCAGAGAACTTTTCCCTATCATCTTTTCCACTTTGTATGGCTATTTGCCCAGTTGTTTAGAAAATTGGCAACTTGGCAAACAGAGATTTTCATTTACACTTTACTGTTGTAATATATCATTTGGCCGGATTTCCCTGAACGCAGCTGCTTCACACTGAACGTGTTCACAGATGCGCTTTATAAACACATTATTTCCTATGAACCGCACAAACAGATAAACAGTGTGCTGCAGCAGACGCGCAGGGTCACAAGTTCACATGCTTTGCGTGGTGCACTTTGGTGCCAAGTCAAACTAGCCTTCCCTTCATGTTCGAGTGACTCACAGATAGGGGTAGACAGAGTACACAAGCCATGTAGTTGAGTTACAGTAGAGATAACCAAGGTAAACTCCTCCTCCAGAGTCAGTGTCTCCATTTAGACCTCCACTGGAGTAACAGTACTAAAGTATCTACCTTCAGATGTACTTAAGTATGGAGAGTAACAGTACTAAAGTATTTACCTTCAGATGTACTTGAGTATGGAGAGTAACAGTACTAAAGTATTTACCTTCAGATGTACTTAAGTATGGAGAGTACCAGTATTAAAGTATGTACCAATAGATGTACTTAAGTATGGAGAGTAACAGTACTAAAGTATGTTCCTTCAGATGTACTTAAGTACAGAGAGTAACAGTACTAAAGTAAGTACCTTCAGATGTACTTAAGTATGGAGAGTAACAGTACTAAAGTATGTACCTTCAGATGTACTTAAGTATGGAGAGTAACAGTACTAAAGTATGTACCTTCAGATGTACTTAAGTATGGAAAGTAACAGTACTAAAGTATGTACCTTCAGATGTACTTAAGTATGGAGAGTAACAGTACTAAAGTATGTACCTTCAGATGTACTTAAGTATGGAAAGTAACAGTACTAAAGTATGTACCTTCAGATGTACTTAAGTATGGAGAGTAACAGTACTAAAGCATGTACCTTCAGATGTACTTAAGTATGGAGAGTAACAGTACTAAAGTATGTACCTTCAGATGTACTTAAGTATGGAGAGTAACAGTACTAAAGTATGTACCTTCAGATGTACTTAAGTATGGAAAGTAACAGTACTAAAGTATGTACCTTCAGATGTACTTAAGTATGGAGAGTAACAGTACTAAAGTGTGTACCTTCAGATGTACTTAAGTATGGAGAGTAACAGTACTAAAGTATGTACCTTCAGATGTACTTAAGTATGGAGAGTAACAGTACTAAAGTATGTACCTTCAGATGTACTTAAGTATGGAAAGTAACAGTACTAAAGTATGTACCTTCAGATGTACTTAAGTATGGAGAGTAACAGTACTAAAGTGTGTACCTTCAGATGTACTTAAGTATGGAGAGTAACAGTACTAAAGTATGTACCTTCAGATGTACTTAAGTATGGGGAGTATCAGTACTAAAGTATGTACCTTCAGATGTACTGAAGTATGGAGAGTAACAGGAGCATGCTTTATTATGGCTCTAATGTCCTATTATCATTTCTGGAACAGGACTCTTCTTCAATTCAGTGTACATTCACAGCATTTAGCTGACACTCTTATCCAGAGCGACTTGCAAGGTTAATGATTACAGGGAGGCCAATGTAGTGTGAGGAGTCTTGCCCAAGGACTCTTATTGGTGGAGACCAGCATAGCCATCCAGACCGGGATTCAAACCCCAGTTTCCCACATGTAGAGGTGGAACCCTTGGTAGTGGTGTTACCCACTGAGCTACACCAACCACAGGCTTCTTTACTGGCCCGTCGGGGATCGAACCCGCGATCTTGGTGTTATCAGTGTAGGTGAAGAGACTCTAGTGTCTCTCAGAAGCTCATTCATTAGTCTGACACTGACATCTATTCACATCATGA
Organism: Prochilodus magdalenae; assembly: GCA_024036415.1. NCBI lineage: Eukaryota > Metazoa > Chordata > Actinopteri > Characiformes > Prochilodontidae > Prochilodus > Prochilodus magdalenae. Next base: position 102,426 of record JAMWET010006758.1, read on the forward strand.
TCAGCACAGTACACTAAAGGAGAACAGGTTCCATTAGCTAGAACCATAAAATAACTTTTTGCAAACTAGTAAAGGCTGAACAGTGGGACACATTCATTATTATTATTACTATTATTATTATTATTATTATTATTATTATTATTATACTGTTGAGTATGAATTTGTGCACCTAATAACAATGATTAGAATTAGGAAGGGACGGAAGAATCTACACTTCGTTTCTCACAAAGTGAGGGACCAGAAAAGACTTCTGGATATTCTAGATACCACACTGACTGTGAGAATCAGACCAACACCACACCAGTTTACCACACATCAGTTGTTCAGAAATGTAAAAAGGGTAACAGTACTATACAGGACTCACAGTAACACTGCTACCCCATGTGTGCTGATATGTCTGTGACGAGCTTCACATGGAAGATATTTTACAAGCTTCAAAATGTTCACATGAATCACTGTTAGCTTAGTGCTAGCATATTGACTGGAATCTCATAGGGGCGCTAGCAGAAATTAGCATTATCGTAAAAGTTTTTTTCGTTTTTGGTTCTTTTCGCAGTGGGTTAACATGAAGGACCTGAACTGAAGCCTCAGCTCAAACAGTAATGGCTGTCACTGATACGATCTCACAGCCATTTAGCATAAATTAGCGTAGATGTTAGTTACACGCTGATGGAAATCTCAGTACTTAAACTGTGGTAGCCTTCCAGGTGTTAAAGTATAGAGTGGTGAACAATCCAATGTGTGTGTGTGTGTGTGTGTGTGTGTGTGTGTGTGTGTGTGTGTGTGTGTGTGTGTGTGTGTGTGTGTGTTTAGTTTAGGCCATGATGGATTAGGGTGTAGGGACTCTAATGCCTTTACCAGACGGCCTCTTCTATAAACACACACATGATCTGGACAAGAGAGCACACACACACACACACACACACACACACACACACACACACACACACACACTCACACACACACACACTTATAAACCCACAACACCACCATCTGAGAAATCAACCACGAATACAAACTAAATGTTGTGTGTGTGTGTTTGTGTATGTGTGTGTGGGTGTGTGTGTGTGTGGGTTCCGCTCTGTAAGGTCAGTAGGGGAGTAGAAAGCTCCACATCCCTCTACAGATGGGGGATGTTTTCCTATTGACTCATCCCAGACAGAGTGAGCTTGCTGTGGATGCTGACTCCCAGCCTCCCAGCCTCCCCCTGCCCTCCTCCTCTCCCCCCAGAGCCTGCAATGTCTCTCCCTCTCTCTCTCTCTCCATCTCTCGCCCTCTGAAAGTAAGCATACACGTAAAGGGGAAGCAATGATTAACATGTCTTCATGTCGTCATGACTTGAGTTTATCTTCTATGAATGTATGTGTGTGTGTGCGTGTGTGTGTTGGGGGTCGTGTATCTTACTCCTGTGTGTGTGTGTGTGTGTGTTGGGGGTCGTGTATCCTATTGCTGTGTGTGTGTGTGTGTGTGTGTGTGTGTGTGTGTGTGTTTGTGTCACCGTTTGGACTAGGCCAGGTTCCTCTGTCACACTGTGTGGGTGGGCTGTTTGACTTCTCCAGCAGGATGTCACCTTGCTGTCTGTTCCCAGAGGTGCCATCTCTTCCATTTGCCCCCTGACCTGCCGAATCCTGTCGTGTTTAGCCTGCAGAATGTCACCTCAGTTAGGCCTACTGTCAGGGGGTCATTCAATTAGGACAATGTCTCATCATCATGCCTTACTAATGATGTGGTTCATTAATATTAGAGTGAATAATAATTATAATTAATATAATATCAGTTCATAGGAACATTGTACACATTACAGTACACACAAAGCATCAGATGTGGATGTACTGCTGTGCTCTATCTGTCGTCACAGGAACTGCTAAAGGCTTGAAACAAAATCTAGTTAAAGACATCGCACTAACGTTAGCAGTTTTCCAAGCCATCGTTTACTGTCGTTATCTGCTCAACATGAAGTTATCTGTGCTGTTAGCCGTTTAGCTTTGGTTGCCAAGAGTCTAGCACCTGTAGGCGGCTGGTCTAGCATGTCAAATCCAATAAAAAGAAGGTGATTATACCCAATAAACAGAAACCAGAAGACTTTTATAATGCGCTACAGTGCTAACAATATTCATGTTTACAATGTTCTTAAATATATACATAAGTTATACAAAATATAAAAAAATGTAATAAATTAATTGCGATTCAAAGTAAGAAACTATACAAATTTACAATGTGTAATTTTATATATATATATATATATATATATATATATATATATATATATATCAAATTTACAATATAATGTGTAATTGCGTATATATACACACACATATATTTATATATGTATATATATGTAAATTTGATATATATATATATATATATATATATATATTACAGTTACTGAAAGATATTGCACAGATATTGTATATTTTTATTGTAGATATAACTTTATGCTATTAAACTGTATACTTTTGTTTAACAGTGTTATGCAGTTATACAGTCACCGTAACTTTTATTATATTAGTTTATGGCAAGCATTATAAGTATTATATATTCTGTATAAGGTTTTTTGTTAGAAGGTGTTATCGACAGATCCTTCGATTTTCCTTCTCAGTGGTGATTTTAAGTCACTTATCATCTCCTGACGTTTTTTTGTGGTGTGATGTAGCGCAGTAATGAGCTGCTTCCAGGAGCCCACAGAGTGTTGGGACTGAACAGTGCTGAGAGTTGGGATGCTCCACGATGCATCAGTTGTAGTATGTGCACTTTCAATAAAAACAATGGCTTCAGTTATCTGGACGCTGATGAGTCATAGCTAGGGTGGCCACATGTCCAGTTTTAGACCGGACAGTCCTTTTTACAACTCACAGTCCTCGGCCCAGGGCAGTACCCGGCCGAAAGACTGTTAGTCCCCTTTTGGGGATGAACTATTTAAAATGTTCATTCGCCAGCAATATTATGTGTGCCATTGGTTCACGACCGTGTCAGAAGGCATGCCCCAACCCCCACCCCCTTATAATGTCCTCCTTTTTGGTGTTATTAAAATGGCCACCCTAGTTACACCATGTCCAGTGTCATTGACCTGAATGCTGCTGCCCTCAAGTTCTTTGCCCATGATATTTTCTTTTCTTTTCTTTAACCTTTATTTTGACTCGGCGGTACACTGAGGGGGACCCTCATTTTAATGTAGCTGAGTGTTTACAGTGAACAGCGATTGATAAAGGATAAAAATCTATATAGAAACAACATTTACTCAACATATAAATACCAACTAATTTAAGAAAAGTAAGCTAAGGACATTACACTCAGCTACACCAATGACACTCGTTCGTCCAGATCTGAAACATGAGAGGCATAGTGTTAAATTACGTTTCTAGCTTCCAAAGTGTCAGAGTAACTTTGCACACGAGCGCCGATTTAGAAAAGCTGAAGCCAGCACAGTAACTACCTAACCAGATTGTCCAGGCATTGCTGTCCGACGTCGTCAAATCCAATTTAGGGAATATAGTTCACATGAATAGCTTCATCTTATAACTTCCCAAATCAGAAAACGACTATACTATCCATGTGCATGTGATCATACGCCCTGGCTGACAACCACAGCTGTACCGGAACCACCACCATGTCAGTATCACTGCTGAGCTGTGAATGGACCACCATCCTAATAGACAGCACTGAAAGTGGACAGAGAGTGGAGGCAGGCAGTGGTTTTCAATAGAGCAGACAGACGATGAGTGTACATCATTAGGGATGGAGAGAACCGTATCTTAACCGCAGCCCAGCCACAAAAATGCTCAGATGAGACGAAAGCCTCGAATTCGCATCAGAGCTGACGGGTCAGTCTTAAAACAGCCAGTAATCTACTTCTGGAATCCAGGGACGGTAAAGTCTGGTCCTACAGGGCTGGAAACCAGCGTAGGTGTGTGATTGTTTCTGCTGTACCACATCCATTAAACCCTGGAATGAAATCAGTCAGACGGAGGAAGAGGATCACAGAAATGTGCTAGAACATGCCTTCGAGGAACAGACCAGCCCTCTCCTGATTCAGACACCACATGTGCAAGCAAGTCAGATAACACGGTAATTACATTCTCTGCCTCGTTAGGTAAAGTCAACAGACTATAGGCTTTATGCTGTATACACCAATAACACTCCGCTAATGAGTTAGTTAGTTCATTCATGGACATGCGGGAGGCGTGGCCCTGTGAGCAGCAATGTGCCAGACTCACTGTAAGAGGGAAGTTTCTGAGATTGCTTCCTAGACTTTGATGAGTGGAATCCTCAGCCAGAGAACGGCCACCTGAGGTTCTTCAGGTTCTGCTGTTGAGAAGTGTTCCTTGTTGTGCTCGTCAGTGTGCCCCGGGCTGTAATGAACTAGAATCATTTTATATCAATCATCAGTTATAAATAAGGGAAATCATATTTTATATTTAGAGCTGGGAAAATAACCACATGTGATGCCAGCCATGGAGCATCAGCGTCGCATTTCTGCTGGTGAAAGTTTATTCACCATCATCGGTGTACCACCTTACTGACAGCTCTCTGTTAGTGAGATGACTAAGACTAGATTGTAACCTTAGATGACACATCTACACTCACTCATGAGCACAGTTGTGTCTGCTTTCACATTCACCTTTGGACTGAAACATGCGTAAACACATTGTGTTATAATGCTGGGTGTGTTGTGTGAGAATACAGCTTTGCAAATATAAACATTTACACATGCGACCTGAATTATTACAGACACCACCTCTAATTTAAGTCACTGGTGTCACAGGCATAACGCAATCGATGTTGTAATAAAGTTTGATTTGTACTAAAGTCCGAGTGTGCTAAAGTTCAATTGTACTAAAGTTCCATTATACTGAAGTGTGATTTGTACTAAAGTTCGATTGTACTAAAGTTCCATTATACTAAAGTTTTATTTGTCCTAAAGTTCGAGTGTACTAAAGTTTGATTGTACTAAAGTTCTATTATACTAAAGTGTGATTTGTACTAAAGTTTGATTCTACTAAAGTTTGATTTGTACTAAAGTTCGATTATACTAAAGTTTGATTTGTACTAAAGTTTGATTTGTACTAAAGTTCAATTGTACTAAAGTTCCATTATACTAAAGTTAAATTGTAATAAAGTTTGGTTATAACAAAGTTCGATTGTACTAAAGTTCGACTGTAATAAAGTTCGATTTGTGCTAAAGTTCGAAAGTACTAAAGTTTGATTGTACTAAACCTCGATTGTAATGAAGTTCAATTGAAATGAAGTTCAATTGTAATAAAGTTTGGTTGTACTAAAGTTTGATTGAAATAAAGTTTGATTGTACTAAAGTTCGATTGTACTAAAGTTTGATTGTAAAACGTATAAAGTTTGATTTAAAGTTTGATTGTAATAAAGTTCGATTGTACTAAAGTTTGTAATAAAGTTTGATTGTAACTAAAGTTCGATTGTAATAAAGTTTTTGTACTTAAAGTGTGAATGTTAATGTTCGATATAAAGTTCGATTGTACTAAAGTTTGATTGTAATAAAGTTTGATTGTACTAAAGTTTGATTGAAATAAAGTTTGATTGTACTAAAGTTTGATTGAAATAAAGTTCCATTGTAATTAAGTTTGACTGTAATAAAGTTTGATTGTACTAAAGTTCGATTGTAATAAAGTTTGATTGTAATAAAGTTTGATTGTAATAAAGTTTGATTGTAATAAAGTTTGATTGTACTAAAGTTTGATTGTACTAAAGTTCGATTGTAATAAAGTTTGATTGTACTAAAGTTTGATTGTACTAAAGTTCGATTGTACTAAAGTTTGATTGTAATTAAGTTTGATTGTAATAAAGTTCGATTGTACTAAAGTTCGATTGTAATTAAGTTTGATTGTACTAAAGTTTGATTGTAATTAAGTTTGACTGTAATAAAGTTTGATTGTACTAAAGTTCGATTGTAATAAAGTTTGATTGTAATGAAGTTTGATTGTAATAAAGTTTGATTGTAATAAAGTTTGATTGTAATAAAGTTTGATTGTACTAAAGTTTGATTGTACTAAAGTTCGATTGTAATAAAGTTTGATTGTACTAAAGTTTGATTGTAATGAAGTTTGATTGTAATAAAGTTTGATTGTACTAAAGTTCGATTGTAATAAAGTTCGATTGTACTAAAGTTCGATTGTAATAAAGTTTGATTGTAATAAAGTTTGATTGTGCTAAAGTTTGATTGTACTAAAGTTCGATTGTAATAAAGTTTGATTGTAATAAAGTTTGACTGTAATGAAGTTTGATTGTAATAAAGTTTGATTGTAATAAAGTTCGATTGTAATAAAGTTCGATTGTAATAAAGTTTGATTGTAATAAAGTTTGATTGTAATAAAGTTTGATTGTACTAAAGTTTGATTGTAATAAAGTTTGATTGTAATGAAGTTTGATTGTAATAAAGTTTGATTGTACTAAAGTTTGATTGTAATAAAGTTTGATTGTAATAAAGTTTGATTGTAATAAAGTTTGATTGTAATAAAGTTTGATTGTACTAAAGTTCGATTGTAATAAAGTTCGATTGTAATGAAGTTTGATTGTAATAAAGTTTGATTGTAATGAAGTTTGATTGTAATAAAGTTTGATTGTACTAAAGTTCGATTGTAATAAAGTTTGATTGTAATGAAGTTTGATTGTAATAAAGTTTGATTGAAATAAAGTTCCATTTTAATTAAGTTTGACTGTAATAAAGTTCAATTGTACTAAAGTTCGATTGTAATAAAGTTTGATTGTAATAAAGTTTGATTGTAATAAAGTTTGATTGTACTAAAGTTTGATTGTAATAAAGTTTGATTGTAATAAAGTTTGATTGTACTAAAGTTTGATTGTAATAAAGTTTGATTGTACTAAAGTTAGATTGTAATAACGTTTGATTGTAATAAAGTTTGATTGTAATAAAGTTTGATTGTACTAAAGTTCGATTGTAATAAAGTTAGATTGTAATAAAGTTCGATTGTACTAAAGTTCGATTGTACTAAAGTTTGATTGTAATAAAGTTTGATTGTACTAAAGTTTGATTGAAATAAAGTTTGATTGTACTAAAGTTTGATTGAAATAAAGTTTGATTGTACTAAAGTTTGATTGTAATAAAGTTTGATTGTAATGAAGTTTGATTGTAATAAAGTTTGATTGTAATAAAGTTTGATTGTACTAAAGTTCATGGTAATAAAGTTTGATGTAATGAAGTTGAGTTTTGATTGTACTCTAAAGTTTTGTAACTAAAGTTTTGATTAATAAAGTTTGATTGTACTAAAGTTTGA
>JAMWET010006759.1:0-27500 GCA_024036415.1 Prochilodus magdalenae
ACCACGGTCCAACAAGGCCGTCCTCAAGCTTCCAAACCCTGTCCGGGAAGCCCGCTTTCCTCCCACGAACATGAAACTGACGCACAGTCGTTCCATCATATGGTATCTCCTAATCATGGCTGGTCTCAAAACAAAGACAGTTTCCCATAATTATGATTTCTCTCATTTTAATGACTTAGTATCTCATAATAACTGGAAGATTCCATCATCATAGTGAGATTCTGTCATAACTGAAATATTAACTCAAAACTGAGAGTCATAGTAATACCAAGTCAATTATGAGATATCTATGAGATTAAGTCAAAATGATCACTGTAAGACATAATAATAATAATAATAATAATAATAATAAACTGATTTTAAATATGAGGTATCAAGTCATAAGAGACAAACAACTCAGTCTAGTAATAGAACCAACAAAGCAAGACTAAACAAAGTTAACAAAGCAAGACTCAACAAAGTCAACAAAGCAAGACTCAACAAAGTCAACAAAGCAAGACTCAACAAAGTCAACAAAGCAAGACTCAAAGTTAAAGCAAAACTACAAAGCAAACAAAGCAAGACTCAAAGTTAAAGGAAGACTCAACAAAGCAAGACTCAACAAAGCAAACAAAGCAAGACTCAAAGTTAAAGCAAGACTCTACAAAGCAAACAAAGCAAGACTCAAAGACAACAAAGCAAGACTCTACAAAGCAAACAAAGCAAGACTCAAAGTTAAAGCAAGACTCAACAAAGCAAGACTCAACAAAGACAACAAAGCAAGACTCAAAGTTAAAGGAAGACTCAACAAAGCAAACAAAGCAAGACTCAAAGTTAAAGGAAGACTCAAGAAAGTCAACAAAGCAAGACTCAAAGTTAAAGCAAGACTCAACAAAGCTAAATTATTTTATAATTTTAAGAAAAAGTGATTTATAGGATGTTCAAGTTGGAACAAAGTCAATTAGGCAAGGTTCTGAGAAAAGAGTGTCCCAGTTTAAAGCTACATAAGATTTGGGGGATTTGGAGACCCCTCTGGTGGAAATGTGTAACAGCACACAGTGAACATTTTGCAATGTGGGCTGTACTGTGGACCCCTTCCCCTGCTGTCATCATATCTTCATCAGTATAACGCTGACTGAGCCAGACCTTCTTTCTAAGTCTGTAACTTTAATACTGTACATACAGACGTACGACGCTGTCTCAAAAACAACCAACGTGTCACCCTCCAGGCTTTACAGGGCGACTCGTAGCAGTGACCGCTCCTCATGTTTTCATCTTCCACACTTCATTCAGCGTGATACCACACAGTGTGGCTTTATGCAGGCATCTTCCTGGCATTACTTCCTCTGCTGAAACAGGTTTCTGGAGAAAGGTGCCACTGATGGACTCATCGTGACCCCTGGTTCCCTTCACCACCACCATAAAGTAATCCGGGTCTCTACAATCAACCCTCTCACACCAAACCCACTCTGAAGTACTGTGTACATCTCAGCCACTGAATTATTCAGCAATTTTGGAGCTCCACTTTGAAGCTATATCCAAAGCTGAAGTTGGCACAGGGGGAAAGTCCAACACTTTCAGAACCTCCGCACACCATACGTGCGGAAGCAGATTCACACATGCACTCACGCAGACAAAGAGGAAGGTCCGTTGGTTATTCGCTACCAGAAAGAAATCAAACATCCTTCGCAGCTCTGTTGTATATGATCATGACACGGGCTGACAGACAGCTGTACACACCAACAGTGGTTAACTCTAAAATTCCCAGACTGGTCAGATCAGCACGGTCCATGAAAGACCGACCTCTGAAATCATCCCACTGAGTACCAGCATCCCCTCACACACCAGGTCAGTTTGTTGTCAGTTAGCATTTCCGTTGCATGCTAACGCGTACAATATAAACTTCATTAGCAGCTAAGAACCGTGGGCCGTACAACCCAAGAACGTCACAGCACAGCGATCACTGAATACGAGGACTTCCACCAATTTCTCAGCATCTCCAAGAGGTAAAGTCTGAACGGTCCACAGTGGGGGTGAATGGAACCAGATGTCCACCTCTAAAAGCTCTACTCCATCATCAACACTCTCTATATAAACTCAGGAGACATGTGTGGGTTCACTACACGGTAAATACGATGGCTGTATGTGTGTTGTAGACATGGAGACCCCGGGTTCCCATCACCACCACCACTGTAAAGAACCATTTCACACCAAACCAACTGTGAATGACTTTACATCTTAGCCAGGGGTGGCCAATGCTGGTCCTGGAGATCTGTCACCCCAACACACCTGACTGTTAAGATGCCCCTGAACGCCTAGATCATTACCTAGATCAGGTGTGCTAGCTTTTGGTTGAAGGTAGCATTGGAGATAGTGGTAAACCTCCATGACCAGAGTACCCCTGATCTTAACCATGTAATTACAGAGACATGTGGAACAACCGGTGGACCGTACCCTCTTCAACAGTCGCTGTGCTCTGAAGCTCTGGTTGCTAAAGCTCCCAACCTTGAGCAAATGCTGGGGTCCTACATAAGAACTGGAAGTGGCCTGGTGAACACCATAGAAGCAGACCAAGATCTTTGCACTGCGAATGTTGAGACAGAGTCGGTTGGTGCTGATTTTGGTGTACAGGGTCTTCCTATTAATGCTATTTCTATCCAGAAGAAGCAGCACTCTGCAGCAGGGGGCTTCCTCCCTCCTCCGAAAACAGTTTATAACCAGCTCCTTGAAGGATTCACAGCCCCCAGCCTGGCCGCTCCTCATTTTTGGTAGGGCTACTCCCAGCAGCACACATAGCAACGCTGGCCAAACGGCAGTTCTGCAGCTACTCCTCGGCGAGCAGGCTGGGTCTGTTCCGCACGCGCTCGTAGAACAGCAGGTACGCGCTGGAGGACAGCACCTCCTGCAGGCTGGTTTTGCGCACCGCGTCGTCCGACACCCAAAGCCACTGGGGGCTGAATGGAGAAGGGCTGCGGGGGGAGGGTGGTCCACGGCGGTATGTGATGAAGTGGCCCGAGTGCATGTCCCCATGGTGCACCAGGACAGCAGTCAACCGGAACAGATACTCCGATGAGCTGGAAAGACATTAAGACAGTCACCCTTAGTACGAGTTATATCATTAACAGTAATGCAAAATAGATTTATGAATAGATGTGAATATGATGGAGTCAAGCCTTTTCGTTATCAACAGCACACAGACCCCCACAGAACAGGTATTATGCGGGTGGTGGATCATTCTCAGCACTGCAGTGACACGGACGTGGTGGTGGTGGTGCTGGTGTGAGTGGACACAGCAGTGCTGCTGGACACCTCAGTGTTACTGCTGGACTGAATCATCCACCAACCAAAACTATGCAGCCAGCAGCGTCCTGTGGCAAGCAGCGCCCTGTGGCAAGCAGCGTCCTGTGGCAGGCAGCGCCCTGTGGCAAGCAGCGCCCTGTGGCAGGCAGCGTCCTGTGGCAGGCAGCGTCCTGTGGCAAGCAGCGCCCTGTGGGAGGCAGCGCCCTGTGGGAGGCAGCGTCCAGTGGGAGGCAGCGCCCTGTGGCAGGCAGCGTCCTGTGGCAAGCAGCGTCCTGTGGCAAGCAGCGTCCAGGGGGAAGCAGCGTCCAGGGGGAAGCAGCGTCCAGGGGGAAGCAGCGTCCAGGGGGAAGCAGCGTCCAGGGGGAAGCAGCGTCCAGGGGCAAGCAGCGTCCTGGGGCAAGCAGCGTCCTGGGGCAAGCAGCGTCCTGGGGCAAGCAGCGTCCAGGGGGAAGCAGCGTCCAGGGGGAAGCAGCGTCCAGGGGGAAGCAGCATCCAGGGGGAAGCAGCGTCCAGGGGGAAGCAGCGTCCAGGGGAAAGCAGCGTCCAGGGGGAAGCAGCGTCCAGGGGGAGGCAGCGTCCAGTGGGAGGCAGCGTCCAGTGGGAGGCAGCGTCCAGTGGGAGGCAGCGTCCAGTGGGAAGCAGCGTCCAGTGAGCACTAGAGGATGACCAACACTGCACTGTGCAGCAGCAGATGAGCTATCGTCTCTGACTGTCCATCTACAAGGTGGAGCAGCAAGGTAGGAGTGTCTAATAGAGTGGACAGTGAGTGGACACAGTGTCTAAACACTCCAGCAGCCCTGCTGTGTCTGATCCACTCACACCAGCACCACACACACTAACACACCACCACCACAGTCAGTGTCACTGCAGTGCTGAGAATGATCCACCACCTACATAATACCTGCTCTGAGGTGGACTGCGAGGGGAAAACAAACAGGATCTGGTTTAAGGCTTTATGTGAGCTCCTTCGGCCCCAACATGATCACGCCTGCCCTGTCGGGTCTGTATTGAGCTGTATAGCAGTGGGAGTTTACCTGTAGTCATATGTAAGGTTGAGCTGAGGGCCGAGCCCGGGAGAGCGGAGGAAGACAGAGGAGATAGTCCCGTTCGTAAGAGGTTTGTTGTTGTTGTGGTGCTCCGGGTCTAAAAACGAAAAACAGATTTAGGTTCTAAAACGAATCCAATGACGGTACTAGCTATCCACTTGGTGCATGCTGGTGCTCTGGGCTGGTGCAAATGAAAGCATTCCTGGACACACGATGGGATTCATAGTGGTTGGTGTAGCTCAGCGGGTAACACCACTACCCAGAGTGCCATCTCTACATGTGGGAGACTGGGGTTCAAATCCCGGTCTGGGTGACTATGCTGTGCTACATCAATAAGAGTCCTTGGGCAAGACTCCTAACACTGCACTGGCCCACCTGTAATCATTAACCTTGTAAGTCGCTCTGGATAAGAGCGTCAGCTAAATGCCGTAAATGTAAATTCATAAACACTAAAAAGTTCTACTTCTAACTTGAAGCTTTAACGTGTTTAGAGAGCTGTGCAGGTCATGCTTGTTTACTTGTTGACTACGTAGCTAGTCCTTAGCACGGTTCTTCACATTTGTAGCATGTATGCTAGCAGAGCTAGTGTTTTAGAGGTGTATACACCACCAGTCAAAAGTGCAGACATGGCTCATCATAGCAGAGCTTATGCATATCTTAAAGCTTCACTGTAGAATTAAATAGAAGACACCAAACTATAAAATAGCCCTTATGGAATTATACAGTCCACCTTAAACCCTCCAGAGTGGAGCTGTACAGGAGGATGGAGCAGCTTCCTTACCCTGCAGTGGAGCTGATAGAACAAGGTTTATTACTAAGCAGGTTTGGAGCGATTCTATTGGTCGGTCCATCATGAATATTCACTAAGCTGAAAGGAGAGCTAGAGCTTTTACACTGTGCAGGAAAAGAGACTGCATATATATTAGAGGTGGAGATATGGAGGAGTATCATACTGGGCTACATCAGGAGCATCCATGGTATACACATGTGTCTAAGGTCATGGGGTCCAGTGCCAAGCATGAGCTACAGCAACAGAAAGCCCACGAGTAAAGTTAAGCTCTTTTGCTGACGCTCACCGACGCCGTTGGCGATGGTCCGGCCCTGCGTGTCCCCTAGCGTGTCGGTTCTGCTGGGTATATTAGTCCTGCCGGGCTTCTGTAGCCTCTGCGCTACACCGCAGTGCTTGTAACGGTCCATGCTCAGGTACTCCGAGAACTGAACATGCTCCTGTCTCTTTATCGGAGTGCCCTCCGTGGACCAGGTCAACCTCTGCAGGTGGATACACAGACACTGGGGAAGCTAGAGAGGAGGACAGATCACAAGTTACTGAATAACTCACAGTGGAGAGTAGAGGTGGGTGATATGACAGCGTGTTTCAGTACGAGGGGAGCAGAATTAGTCTAGGTGAACTGGATTTAGTGTTCCGGCTGACCCAACAGCCGTGCAGTGAGCAATGAAGCCCTCCATGAGTCATCCTGTTAGTGCCAGCACCATCGGCAGACGGATGCACCACGCAGGACTACATGCACCCAGACCGTTACCACGACTGTCCTTAACACCACGTCACCGTCACCAAAGACTGCAGTGGTGTCGTACCAGACTGTCATGGAGTGACTCAGAATGGCGGCGGGTCATCTTCAGTGACGAGTCCCGCTTTAGTCTTGGTGGAGACGCCCAACGAATCCGTGTGTGGAGGCACCGTGGTTTGTTGCCACGTGTCACACGTTCACAATCTGTAGGGACTGTGTGGGAATAGTCAAGCTGCATGGGATGGATTATCACAGGACACCATTAGGAGCCTCTACAACTCCATACCGAGACGTCTGGCATGACGCGTCAGAGAGAGACAGACGTCTGTATGTGTAGCTCAGTAAATATTGATCACATCAGTCTAAATTTATTATCAGTTATTGATCCTGGTCACCTTTATCTTCCTTCCCAACACCACCGCACTACCACACCTCCTTCTGGGTGCAGCTGTTCTTTTAATGATGTGTGTGTGAGTGTGTGTGTGTGTGTGTGTGTGTGTGTGTCTGTATATATAAAATATGTATCACTGACTGATTAAAAACAGTGCTAGAATCATTCAAAGAACTTTCTGAATAATTCAGAGTAGTTACTGAACAGTACAGAGAAGACCTGGAGTCATTATTAAGTAACTCAGATGTTAATTAATAATAAATATTAAACAAACTAAAGATTAAACAGTGAATTAGAACTCTGCAGTTTAAGGGACTCAATCTGCCCAAACTCAGCGAGAACAGGCTATGTGAGTACAGGCTATGTGAGTACAGGCTGAGTGCTGAACAGACGAGACTGCCTGGGGCAGACGGGCGCGTTTAAGAAGCACTGTTTACTCTAAATGTGCCGCAGGTTAGGTTACAGGTTAACCGTCACCCAGTTGGCACGGTGCAGACAGACCCAGAATAGTCTGTTGTGAATGGAGAGAATTAAGAGGAACATCCACCTTTCCAAGCTTAAGCTGCTTAACGAACGTTGTCCTCTGGCTCTCAATGGCCTCTCCGTTCACCTCGCCGGCCTGCGTCTGCACACACACAGCAGAGATACAATAACTGTTAGAGATAGGATGCCAGCCACTCATTACCACCAACCCCCTCACCAACCCCACCAAAACGCCACCAACCCCCCCACCAACACGCCACCAACCCGCCACCAACCCCCCACCAACAATCCCACCAGCAATCCCACCAACACTCCACCAGCAATCCCACCAACACTCCACCAACCCCCCCACCAGATCCATCACCCTGCAGGGTTTAGTTTTAGCACTAGAGTGTAGTTTGGAATGAGAACTCCAGTGGTTGACCACTGTCACTGTGGTCACTGAACTAGTTGTGGTTGGTATGGTGCAGTGGATAACACCACTACCCACCAGGAAGCTACCCTCCCATGTGGGAGACTAGGGTTCGATTCCCGGTCTAGGTGACTATGCTGTGCTACACCAATTGGAGTCCTTGGGCAAGACTCCTAACACCACACTGGCCCACCTGTAATATGATGAACCTTGTAAGTCGCTCTGGATAAGAGCGTCAGCTAAATGCCATAAATGTAAACTAACCAGGTTGTTTTGTGACTGTGCTTTTAAAACAGATATGTAAACAAGCTCTGTTCTGATTGGCTGCCCTGTATGGCGCCTAAATCAAAGCGCTCTGGACTGAAACACTCCTCATAACCTCAGTGTGAGTGGGCGGGGCTAAACTGCTGTAGGTTTTTTATCTATACATACAGTTTCCATGTATGGACTCCATATACACAAAACTTTAACACAGCTAGGCTTGCCTGAAAGGAGTCCCAGGCCTCCTGAATTTGTAGAAAATCTCGATATACACATAATACCAAACGTTAACGCGCATGAACACTGGTGTGGTGTATGTTGTGTTCATTCAGTGAATCAGACTGCTAGCTCACCTTGGTGCAGTTTTCACACTCCACCTCCTTAATGGTTTCAGAGGAGATGAAATGCTGAAGACACTGATCCAGAGTGACGGGTCGACCCTGGAGGAACAAACAACTCCAGTCGTATCTGATCTAAGCGGTACGAACTACAACCCCAATTCCCAACAGGTTGGGACTCATCTGTAAATAAATGACCATTATAGACAGAATATAATGATTTTTAAATCTCATAAATTCCTACTTTCTTTACAGTAGAAATCAAGAGCACATATCAGATGGCGGAAGTGAGGCGTTTTACCATTCCATGAACACCATTAGCTCGTTTTTAGAACTTGATGGTGGCAACAGGACTCAAAACAGTTGGGACAGGGACATGTCTACCGTTCTGTAGCATCCCGTCTTCTTATAACAGCAGTCTGGGAAGTGAGGAGATCAATTCCTGGAGTTCTGGGAGAGGAATGCTGTTCTGATGTAGGATTCTAGCTGCTCACCAGTCTTGGCTCTACTGTGCCGGATTTTCATTTCACGATGTGCCAAATGCTTCCTATTGGTGAAAGGTTTAGAGTGCAGGCAGGCCAGTTCAGCACCCGGACTCTTCTTCTGCGGAGCCATGACGTTATGATGGACGCAGTATGTGGTGTTGTGTTGTCTTGATGGAATATCCAAGGCATTCCCTAAAAGAGATGTTGTCTGGATGAGAGCATATGCTGTTCTAAACCCTAATAGGCATAGGCACTGATGCAGCCCCATACCACGCTGATAACAACCTGAATGGTCCTTCTCCTCTTCAGTCAGCAGGACACGGTGTCGGTGGTTTCCAAAATAAATTTCAGATTTTGATTCACCTGACCTCAGAACAGTTTTCTATTTTACCATTTTGAATGAGCTTTGGCCCAGAGAAGGCAGTGGCGTATCAGGATCGTGTTGACATGCGGCTTCTTCTCTGCATGATACAGCTTTAACTTGTATGTGTGGACTGCACGGTGAGCTGTGTTCACAGAGAGTGGTTTCTGTGTTCCTGAGCCCATGCAGTGATTAACAGTTCAGAATCAAACCTGTTTTTAATGCAGCGCTGTCTCGCTGGATCTCAGGAATCCAATACTGACTGTCGGCCTTGTCCCTTGTACGAAGGGATCTCTCCAGGTTCTCTGAATCTGTCTTTGCAGCTTTTGCCAAAATGGTTCAACAATTCTTAGGGACCTTGTTTTTTTTTTTTTTCCCCCAATAGTGAACCTCTCTCCATCTTTGGTTCTGAGAGACTCAGCCTCTCTAAAATACTCTTCTATACCCGGTCATGTGACTTTTCTTTCCCTTATCCCAACAGTTTTGAGATCCGTTGCCACCATCCAGTTCTAAATGAGCTGATCATTTTTATGAAATAGTAAAAGGCCTCACTGTCAGCATCTGGTATGTGTTCTATGTTCTACTGTAAATACAATATGGGTCTAGCAATATGGGTCTACTGTAAATACAGTATGGGTCTATTAGCTCAGCAGAACACTGCGTTCTGTTTTTCTCAGTTATTCATATTTTACTCAGCGTCCCAACTTTTTTGGGATTGAGGTTGTAAAAGGGAAACCATAAGGAACAGAAAGGATAAGGGAACGTCTCACAACCTGCATCCAGGTCTTTAAGGTGGTGCCCTTAGGACATGAATCAGCCACTATGAAGTTTTGTAGTCATACTGTGCTCTCAACCACATCGACAAGTCTGCACCACCTTAACGAGGTTGGTGTGGCTCAGTGGATAAGACAACTACCCACCAGGGAGCTACCACACCATCTGGGAGATGGGGTTCGATTCCCGGTCTGGGTGACTATGCTGTGCATAGTCCTTGGGCAAGGCTCCACTGGCCTACCTGTAATATGATTAACCGTGAAAGTCGCTCTGGATGAGAGCGGCAGCTAAATGCATGTGATGAAGACCTGGACGCTGGATGTTTAGAGACAGGGTTTATCAGCAAACCGTCCCTTTAGGACCAAAATACACATGAGACACTTTTCACAAGGGACCACAGGTCTGTTCTACTTACCCACTGAACAGCAGGAATGGACAGAGAGAGGCTGTCGAATGAATCATACCGCACTGGACTCTACAAATGACAATAGGACATGTTTAGGAAACGTACATAAACAGCGTTCCCACACCACTTTGACATACGATACTGAGATATCGAAACTTGGATTCATTATATTCAGCTCATGTTGTCACCTCCTTCCTAATCTGTGGGATCTGCTCAATCTCAGGAGAATAGAAACTGTGGAGATACCTGGCGCTCACAGCGCTTGCAGGCCATGTAGCTGGTTAGGCGTCCATGGAAAGGGTGCTGAGTCCTCCAGAGGCTGGGGATTGGGTGGAGCGGCCCTGACAGCACAAGAGAAGGAGTGTTTATATTCACATACATACACACACACACACACACACACACACACATACACTGTATGTGTATGTGTATACATACACACACACACACACACACACACACTACACACAAATATACATACATACACATACACACACACACACTACACACACATATACATATACACACACACACACACACACACACATACACATATATATATACATATACACACACACACATACACTACAGACACACATACACTACACACACATATACATACACACACACACACAGACATACACACACATACACACACATACAGACATATATACATACATACATACATACATATACATATACACACACACACACATATATATATATATATATATATATATATATATATATATAAATATATATACACACACACACACACTTATCAGCCATAACATTAAAACCACCTCCTTGTAGTATGTCCACTCACTGTGCACTGTATCAGCTCCACTGACCCTATAGGACACTCTGTAGTTCTACAGGTACAGACTGTAGTCCATCTGTTTCTCTGTATACTGTATTACCCTGTTCTTCAATGGTCCAGACCCCCACAGAGCAGGTACCATGTGGGTGGTGGATCATTCCCTGACTATTAATGAACAGGACTGAAGTGTACTAATACAGTACACAGAGAAACAGATGGACTACAGTCTGTACCTGTAGAACTACAGTGTGTCCTATAGGGTCAGTGGAGCTGATATGTGATTGGTGTAGCTCAGTGGATAACACCACTACCCACCAGGGAGCCACCATCCCATGTGGGAGACGGTGGTTCGAATCCCCATCTAGGTGGCTATGCTGTGCAACACCAAAAAGAGCCCCAACACTACACTGTCCTACCTGTAACATGATTAACCCTGCAAGTCTGGTAGTTACTGGTATTTGCCTGGGAATTGCTACAAGGTGGCTATCAGAGATGTGTCGATATGCTACACAGTGTGGATCAGTAAACTGGCCAAAATCACCGGATCAGATTCTCGGAAGGAGGAACAGTATTATCCGATGATCCTTTAGCATAAACTTCCATGTAAATGCTTCGCTAAATTAGCACAAAGCTTAAATCTCACTGTGGACGTTTATTCATGGTGACCAATGAGAAACATGGCTAGCTATCCTGTGCAGAGTCCTGCGCTCACCTCGACTCCTGCAGCTTATAGTTTTTTCACTGGACTCCACAGACTTCTGGGAAGATCAAAACGTGTGCATTAGTATTCCCACAACAGGCAAAGAACAGGAAACAACGTCCTGGTGTGATCGAGGCCTGCGGTGCGACGGACTGTGTTCAGGTTTTACCTCCAGTGTCTCCATGTCGAACAGGTGAGTGACTTTGGGCCGTCGGTCACGCTCCTCATCCAGAGAGGAGGTAAGGACGTGAAAGAGTTCATGAGCATCCTGAGAAAAAAAAACAAAGACACCCATCCATTAGACACACACGCACTACCTGTACAAAAATTTGAGAGACCACCTTTATATTGATCAGTTCCTCTAGTTGTACAGGTTCTGGGTTTGTGTTGGACCAGAATTCCTCAGTTCTGTTTTATTCCCTACACTACTGGAAGCATGTCTCCCAAACTCCAGATCAGATATTGTATTAGATCTGTGTATTTAGAAAATCACTAATGACCTCCAGAAGCCTGTTTGTAGAACCATGCTCGCTGTGCGTTTCACCCCAGCCACCGCTCGCCAGTCTCTCTGTAGGTCACTCGAGGTCATCTTACGGTGGGTAAGGGACATTGGAATGAAGTGGCGCTCATCACGGTCAGTAGAGAGGGGGTTTGGCCCTCTGCCAGTCTGTAGCTGTGTTGTCCTGTGTGTTTGCTGCTGGACCTTGTTCTTATGAACCAGACGCTCACTGTATCTGCCAGTAAAGCTAGAACCCAACCTTCGGTTCCTCACTGAGAACCTGCTGTACATGTGGAGATGCTGATTTAAGAAGGAACTGGAGTGGGCTCTTATTTATTTCCAGAGCTGTATGTTGTGACCAGAGGAGCCAAATACACATCCTTACAGACTCCTATTATATCAAGTGGAGAACAAAACTCACCTGTTCCTCAAAGGAGCTAATGTGCCATCTGTGGAGACGAAGAGCTTCCAACAGGCATCCTGCGTCCAGCACATCGTCCTCCACAGGCTCGTGGCTGGACAGAGCTGGACAACATAAGGAAGACAAAGAACAAGGAGAATTTAAAAACACGTCTGACATAACTCATATTTACACTGACCACCAACCGTTAACTGTTTTCCAGCAGTTACTATCTCTCAGAATCAACCGGGCTGCTTTAATAGCCGAGTCTTTAGGACTCACGTGTAGACGTTCTGGTTTTCGCTCTAAATTGCGCCTCACTGAAAACAAAAGCTGAATATGCTTGCTTCCCGACTGTGTGCTGAATAGATGGAGCTAAACTGTTGTAGACTAAATGAGCGGGTTTAACTGCTGTGGGCTGAGTGGGTGGGGCTAAACTGCTGTAGGCTGTGGGTGGGGATAAACTGCTGTAGGCTGAGTGGGTGGGGATAAACTGCTGTAGGCTAAATGAGTGAAGCTAAACTACTGTAGGCTGTGGGTGGGGATAAACTACTGTAGGCTGTGGGTGGGGATAAACTGCTGTAGGCTGAGCGGGTGGGGATAAACTGCTGTAGGCTGAGTGGGTGGGGATAAACTGAAGTAGGCTGAATGGGTGGGGCTAAACTGCTATAGACTGAATGGGTGGGGCTAAACTGCTATAGACTGAATGAGTGGTGTTAAACTGCTATAGGCTGAGTGGGTGAAGCTAAACTGCTGTAGGCTGTGGGTGGGGCTAAACTGAAGTAGGCTGAATGGGTTGGGTTAACTTGAAGTAGGCTGAATGGGTGGGGCTAAACTGCTATAGACCTAATGAGTGGTGCCAAACTGCTATAGGCTAAATGAGTGAAGCTAAACTGCTGTAGACTGAATGGGTGGGGCTAAACTGCTGTAGACTGAATGGGCATGGCAAACCTGTTATAGACTGAATGGGTGGGGCTAAACTGCTGTAGGCTGAATGAGCATGGCAAACCTGTTATAGACTGAATGGGTGGGGCTAAGCTGCTACAGACTGAATGGGTGGGGCTAAACTGCTGTAGGCTGAATGTAGTATCATCTAATAACGTTTCGTGGAGGATTATGGGGGGCTTATATATTAAATGATTTAAAACTGAAGAGAGAGATCGAGAGAGAGAGAGAGAGACACAGAGAGAGAGACACAGAGAGAGAGAGAGAGACACAGGCACAGGGAGAGACAGAGAGACACACAGAGAGAGAGAGACACACAGAGAGAGAGAGACACACAGAGAGAGAGAGAGAGACACAGAGAGAGAGAGAGAGAGACACAGAGAGAGAGAGAGAGAGACACAGAGAGAGAGAGACACACACACAGAGAGAGAGAGAGAGAGAGAGAGAGAGAGAGAGAAAGAAAGAAAGAGAGAAAAAGAGAGAGAGACAGAGACAGAGAGATTAGTGACAACAGGCTGTCAGAACAGCGCTGGACCTGACAGCGTCAGAGACAGACACACGCCGTACCTTGAAGCAGCTGCAGTAGAGTTCTAGACAGCTGAGTGTCCGTCTCCGGCCTGGCTAGACTGACGTGGCTTTGGCTAAAGCCTTCAAGCCACCTGATGAAGGACGGGCAAGCGGCCAGGCCCTGCAGGAGCGAGTTCATGAAGCAAGTGTTGCCCAGGTTCAGGAGCCCAGGCACCATACCTAGCGAGCACACCACAAACCAACGGTTACTGGTTTCAGCTTCCCCAGAAACTGCCAGGAGAACAACGGCTGCGTTCTTTACCTCTCCGCTTCTTCTTCCGGTCTGTGATTGGGCCCCAAAGGACGTAGACCCCTGCGGCCGTGGCAGCGGCTATCCCGCCGATCACTCCCCAGTTCTTCATCATCTTATTCCTGCAGAACACAAACAGACGACCAAGTTCAGACGACTGGATCAGTTTACCCCTCAGCCTGTACAAACAGACCAAGCTGCTTCCCTGAACCCAAAGAACTCTCGGTTCCTCAGTATGAACTTTGCCAGTTGCATCACAGGTCTGAAGGTTCCAGACCAGAGAGTTGGGTCTGGAATGGGTCGGGATGTTGGCACCGGCACCATGTTGGTGGAAAGGGGACTACCACTGGTCTGCTGAAGAACCACCTCTACGTCTTCGTATCACCAGAACTTGATCCATTCTGCTTTCTGGATAAGACCAAGCATCTGGAATAACAGCACCAACGCTCGCAGGTTGACGGTGATGTCATATCCTTTGACGTTCCTTGGCTCCGGGAAAAACTGGTGCGACGCAGAACCTAGGTCCGATTGGTCAATAAGGGCTAACTGTGTGTTGCTGTGAACCAGCCAATCAGAAGACAGCTCGTGAAAACGTTCATGACCTCCCCAGGAAAACAACTCGCTTCATGCAAGGAACAAACAGTATATCCACCCAGTTTAGCCCCGCCCATTCACAGTGAAGTTATAAGGAGCGTTTCATGTTGGAGGAGGCATCTCAGCCAATTAGAACAGAGCTAATTTCCATATGCATCAGTCTTAAAGGCACAGTAACACATAGACATACATACATACACACACACACCCTGATTATTTCTTAAACTATAAATGGAAGTTGGAAAGCAGTCATGGTAAAATAAATTAAGGGAGGTTATGGACCCTTTAAGTGCACAGAACCAAGCTCTTCTGGACTGAGGGGTCATGTTAGCTTGCCTAACCAACTGTAGCCTAAATGAGACAGACATATTTGAGCTAAAGGCTAACTTCTTTAAGCAGACACTGGCTAACTAGTACATTTAGAGAGCCATATAGCGAAGTTTTTGCTTTGTGTGTCCTGTATTATAAGGCCTGTAGCTGTCAGGTAAATACGAAGCGCCTGGAGGTGACTGCTGCACCACTTAAGGTGGAACGGGGCAATTCGAACAAGAAGCTGGCAAATAGGAAGCTAACTTCAGCCTAGTACAAATAAAGCTCCCTATGAGGCTTTAGGGGTTTCGACACTGTCTCTAACGCTCGGCAAACATATAAACAAGCAGTCTATTCTTGTACTTAACCGACCCAAACCTCCTCCATCGTGTCCAGAGCGAGCTGTGTTGCGTTGTGTTAGCGCCGCTAGCTCTGCTAGCCCCGGCTCTGTTTACAGAACGCAACAACTTTTCGTTCCGCCCGGCTGCAGCAATAAACTACCCCGCCTTTTTAAAAAACGCTTCCTCCTCCACCACCGCCCTCTGGCATACCGACCTGGCGGAGGATCCTGTGCGTAAAAACTCCCGGACCAGTTCGTCTGCGGCCTGCTGTCTGCACCAGGGCATCTTTCTTCACAAGGCGGAACTGAAAACTCGCTGCACGCGTGTTGCTCCACGGACCTCTTGCACGGTGACGATGGCGTTCCAATACACTTGACTAGTGCGCACTTGCGCTCTAAAACACTTGGCTAGGGAGCTTTTATTAGACATCTAGTAGAGCGTTCCTCCGAAATGGTGGTTAAGCTAACATTAACATGTGGTTTTACTGTTTGGTTTAAGTGAGTTAGCCAGTCTGAAAACACTAGCAACCACCTGGGATACTATAGCAACAACCTAACATACAATATCCCTCACTGTCACTCCCTGTCTCTCCCTGTCCCTCACTGCCTTTCCATGCCGTACACTGCCCGCGATCCTTTCCTGCCCCTCACTATCTCCTGCAGTCCCCCTCTGCCTCTTGTTGTCTCCCCCTGTCTCGTACTGTCCCTCCCTGCCTCATTCTGTCCCTGGCTGACTCCCTCGCCCTTACTGTCCCTTTCTTTAGCTTCTTCTCTCTCCGTATGCCTACCTGCCCCCTCTGCCTCTCCCTGTCCCTTCTGTCTCTCATTGTCCCTCCTTACTTCCCCCTGCCTCGTACTGTCCCTCCCTGCCTCGTACGGTCCCTGACTGACTCCCTAGCCGTCACTGTCCCTTTCTTTAGCTTCCTCTCTCTCCATGCACCTACCTGCCCCTCACTGCCTCTCCCTGTCCCTTCTGTCTCCTGCAGTTCCCCTCTGCCCCTCATTGTCTCCCCCTGACTCATACTGTCCCTGACTGACTCTCCCTAGCCCTTACTGTCCCTTTCTTTAGCTTCCTCTCTCTCCGTGTGCCTACCTGCCCCTCACTGCCTCTCCCTGTCCCTTCTGTCTCCTGCAGTTCCCCTCTGCCCCTCATTGTCTCCCCCTGACTCATACTGTCCCTGACTGACTCTCCCTAGCCCTTACTGTCCCTTTCTTTAGCTTCCTCTCTCTCCGTGTGCCTACCTGCCCCTCACTGCCTCTCCCTGTCCCTTCTGTCTCCTGCAGTTCCCCTCTGCCCCTCATTGTCTCCCCCTGACTCATACTGTCCCTGACTGACTCTCCCTAGCCCTTACTGTCCCTTTCTTTAGCTTCCTCTCTCTCCATGCACATACCTGCCTCTCACTGCCTCTCCCTGTCCCTTCTGTCTCCTGCAGTTCCCCTCTGCCCCTCATTGTCTCCCCCTGACTCATACTGTCCCTGACTGACTCTCCCTAGCCGTCACTGTCCCCTTCTTTAGCTTCCTCTCTCTCCATGCACATACCTGCCCATCACTGCCTCTCCCTGTCCCTTCTGTCTCTTGCAGTTTCCCTCTGCCCCTCATTGTCTCCCCCTGACTCATACTGTCCCTGACTGACTCTCCCTAGCCCTTACTGTCCCTTTCTTTAGCTTCCTCTCTCTCCATGCACCTACCTGCCCCTCACTGCCTCTCCCTGTCCCTTCTGTCTCTTGCAGTTTCCCTCTGCCCCTCATTGTCTCCCCCTGACTCATACTGTCCCTGACTGACTCTCCCTAGCCCTTACTGTCCCTTTCTTTAGCTTCCTCTCTCTCCGTGTGCCTACCTGCCCCTCACTGCCTCTCCCTGTCCCTTCTGTCTCTCATCGTCCCTGCTTACCTTTCACTGCTCCTCTCTGTCCTGCAATACCTTTCCATTTCCCTTCACACTCCTCTCTGTCTCTCCCTATCCTTTCTCTGCTCCTCTCTGTCCCACCCTGTCCCTAACTGTCATTCCCTGTCCCAGCCATCATGGTTACCTGTGTTGTTACTACACTTTAAAATGCAGCGCTAAATACACATACAATCATCTTCAGGTTTGTGCTTTTACCGTTCGTGTTCGGTGAGTAACTTCTCAGTTAGTCCTCCTCAGCTGCACACCCCAATATCACAGATTACCCCAGTCATCTCCACTACCCTCCCAGGAGCATGCAGGAGCACTCATGCCTACTGGCTTCCACAGTCACAACCACAGGAGACCAGTTTCTGGTTCAGCCATGAATGGGAAAGCTTGTAGCACTCAACATGGTGCCTGTTTATGGAGAAAGTCCCACCCTTTAGGGAAACACCCCTGGTGGGGCGGGGTCAGCAATATTGCAAGTAGAGGTAGCTGCAGAACAGAGCGAGGGGGCGTGCTTCAACTGCCCAATCACGATTAGGGGGAAGGTTAGCCCATACAGTTAAAAAAAAAAATCCTCCTCCAATCTGACTCCGTACTCAGGGTCCAGTAATGACTCTTATAGGGACTTTGCACCCAACGACCCGCAAATGTCTTTTGTGACTGTGGCCTAAAGTGGCTGGACAGGGTCATGTAAACATGGATCATGACCATGTGGTCAATACCAGCAGCACAAACATGGTAAGGGACCTTTTGGAGGTCAGGGATGAAGGGTAGGACCAGAGTAGGAGATGGAGATGGGCCCTACATTGGTCTTCCTCACAGAGTCCTTCAGAGCACAGCGAGACATCATTGAAGTCTTTTGGCCTGGTGGGTGTTCCTACAGGGCCTGCTGAGATGAGATAACAGCAGCAGCAGCTGGTCAAAACCCCATTTCGTCCAGACCCAAACTCCCAGCAACAACTCCCAGCACTCCTACACCCAAATGACCTTGGCATGCCCTCTAGTGACCACAGGCTGTAACTACATTCATTACAATGGAGTAGTGAGTCATGGGGCCAGGCCACACGAATCCTTCATTAACCTGTGATCAGTGAATGTAATGGCCAGGGCTGAATCTCGAATGGCTCCCTCCTTCCAGTGTAGTGCGGTAGATACAGTGGTGTGTAAAAGTGTTTGCCCCCTTCATGGTTTCTTTTTTTTTTTTAACTCTTAAATGTTTCAGAGCATCAAACAAATTTAAATATTAGTCAAAGACAACACAAGTAAACACAAAATGCAGATTTTATGAGTTAAATGAGGTTTTTATTATTGAGGGAGAATAAAATCCAAACCTACATGGCCCTGTGTGAAAAAGTGTTTGCCCCCCAGTTAAAATATAACTATGGTTTATCACACCTGAGTTTAATTTCTTCAGCCACATCCAGACCTGATCAATCAAGAAATCACTTAAGTAGGACCTTTTAAGAATTACAGCAAATCTGCCAATAAAAAATTCCTCCACAGCATTGTGAAACACTCATTGCAAGTTACACTTTTTCACTCAGGGCCATGTAGGTTTGTATTTTTTCCCCCTTAATATTAAAAACCTTCATTTAAAAACTGCATTTTGTGTCTGCTTGTGTTGTTGGATGATCTGAAACATTTAAGAGTGACAAACATGCCAAACAATAAGTTGATTATGAAATTATGATGGGGGCAAACACTTTTTCACACCACAGTAATTATGGAAAGCCTGGCTTGTTTTTGCAGTATGGAATTGTGGACTAAAAATGGCTGTTCGTTAGACTTATTTCGCATTGTTTGAGTGCAGGAGCCAATACTTCCCTATCCATACCCACTATTCCTACCTAGTGCACTATGTAGTGCATAGGGGCCATTTGAGACACAGTCAGTGAGTTTACCGCAGCTCACTGAGTTAAGGGGGCACTACAGCCTCCACAAACCTGCACTTACTATGCTGCTTGTCCTGTTATGTAAAGCACAGTATCAGCCTATCAGTCTTCTCTCACTACATTACCCAGCATGCACTACACAAATATGTCACGTGACCATTGCAGATCCCACTCAGGGTGATGAAGAAATGATGGCTAGTAGATACAGATGGGATGGTTGACTCTCTATGAAGGTAATTGGTCTGGCTTCTCAGTGCATTAAACTAAAGCTCCTCCCACCTTCAAGTTACATCACCAAAAGGGGAATTCTCGAGCAGATCCCAAGTCTTCTAGAGAATAAAGAGACTTCTTCTGCACCGCTGTAGGAGGCGAGTGGGCCCATTTACAGCAAGATGAAACAATGGACACATTTAGCAATGCCCTTTAAAGTGGAACAAAACCAATTTGTCCAGATTTCTGCATAGTTAAATCGTTAAGATATAAACAGACTCATTCGCAGTGGTGTGGGGTGAAAGGCTACACTCTAGAGAAACTAATTGAGTCAGTTAATGGTGGTGAATGGAACCAGACGTCCATCTGTAAAAGCTCCGTCAAAAAACGTTATTACAGGAAAGTAATATGCTGCCTGATGCCTGAGACACTGTTTTATTGTGGTTTTGTGATGAGGTTTATATTTATCAGTGCATTTTAATCCATGGTGTACAGTACAATGTAGGATGCTCTCTTTATATACAGCCCTAGAGCATCCTACATATACCTCTTCACCATGAATGTATGGTGTAAATATATATGCACCACGTGTAGATTCAATGGTGGCTTCTTTTACAGTAAATAAAATGGCCATATAAAGGCAACGTAATTAATAATAAAAAAAAATCTGTGTTTTTTTATTATATACATAATTATAAAAAAACACTGAATTATGAAGGAAATTTAGAAATAAATTAATTAAGTTCACCTTTAAGCCTAAAAAAATAGAATTGAATAACTTTATTGTTCTAATATATAATATAAAAATAGTAAATAATATATAATAAATAAACAATAATTATAATATATAACATAATAAATATATATAATATATATAAGCTACATATTAAGTTGCGTTTTATTGTATCGTCTAACTTTCATTTTACGGTTCCTTTAATCTGGAAACCGCAGCAGGCCAATCAGGGCAGAGCTTGGTGACACGGACCTGCTTTGAGCGGGCCCAAAATTCTTATCCACCAATCAGAGAAGCGGTGTGTAGGAGCGGACCAATCGGAGCGCAGGTTTTTGGCATTCCGTTTAGCCTCTCCAATCAGCAAATACCTCCTCGACTGGTCATAGCAGGGATTTGTCAGAATGGACCAATCAGAGGGCGGGATGTGGGCTATGCTCTTCGCGTGCGAGTGCCGCTCGACCAATTAGAGGCGCGAGTGAAGGAACCGGACCAATCAGAGCGAACCTCCTCCTCTTCGTCGGAAATCTTCTGATCCCGACTGCAGATTGAGACAATTCAAGATGGCCGCCTCAGGTGAGTTATTTACTACAGAAACAAAATAGCAAAGTCTTAAAAAACCACTAAGTTTCCTTTTGAATGAGCGGGGTTTACAGGCGGGCCACTCGGATGGGAATGTTTATAGACGTCTCGGCTCGGGTAAACTTATGTCTCCGTCCCTCCGGGGCGAGGAGAACTTTAGCAGCGTTACTTTTAGACCCAAAAAAGCAGCAGTGCTAACACCAGTTAGCATGTTAGCGTAGCGGCTAAATGCATCCTAATCCCTTTTCCGCCTCGGCGACACGGCTCTGTCTCTCCCTCTTCATACTCGGCCAAACCCCACGCCGAGCTCCGCGAGCTTCCTCCGGCTTTAGGTCCGGCTCTTTGCCGGCGAGAAGTCCTTTTCGTCCCTCCCGAAACGGGCCTGTGCTAACAGGCTAAGTATGAATGTGAGCTCTGGAATTCCTCCCCCAGTTCAGCTAGCCAAGCGAGCGGCTTCATGGTGTGTGAAGGGGGCCAGGAGCCCACTGTCAGATTCCCGGGGCAGCTTTAAAGCAGTAGGGAAGGTCTTTGCCGCTTTTCCGCGGGATGTCACGCCTCCTGTTCGCGTTTAATCTGTCCTGTGGTTCCCTGCCGGCTCCTGCCGTTCACCTTGCAGACAGGTGACCTGGCAGGTCCTGTTTTCAGCAGGTTATCAGGTGTCTGTGCGCGTCTGGAATTCCTGGATCAAGGCATTTCACACTTTCACTGCACGGGCTCAGTTTTCCCGGCAGTCTGAGCCCAGGAAGCTGGTTTAGTGCAGGGAAGATGTGAAGCTGTTGGGAACAGGTGCTTTCCTCACAGGTGATCTCCTCCTCTCACTCTGCTGTTCCTGATGGTTAGGATCAGGTGCTTTAGCAAGCAAAGTGTGGATCTACCCTCCTGCAGACTCCGGCTCCGAACCGAAAGCTTGGGACACTAGAACAGCGTTTAATGGATCACATTGCGTTCACTCTGGCCCGAGCATGCTGTGTACCTCAGGTGTTCGGTGGACAGTAACGGGTAGTTTAGGGGGTCCATGGGGTTTGGGAGGTGCAGTTGAAATGCTTTGTGGCTGTTTTGAGCCGGAAGCAATGGGCTCACTAACTCTCTACCAGGTATCAGGGACACAAAGATGATTTTGGGGCCAAAACAAAACAGGGCTGGAAGTTTAACAGTGTTTATATCGAAATCGCGGTTTGAAAGAGTGCAGATCTCAGGAGCAGTAATCTCAGGAGTGTTGTCCTTATTGTCATTAGTACGTAACAGCATGGATGATTTAGACCCATCAAAATAACCTATGTTCTGTGTACATGAACACAAGCTTCGTTAACAGGCAGTCTGTCTGGTCGATGGCTGTGTCAAAGTCTCAAGTCAAAAAGACACAATAATCTAGACTAAGACACATAGAAGACACATTAGTCCTTATAGAAGACACATTAGTTTTATAGACGACACATAGAACGCACATTAGTCTTTACAGACTAAGACACAGAAGACACATTAGTCTTTATGGACTAAAACACACAGAAGACTCATTATTCTATAGACTAAGACACAGAAGACACAAGTCTTTATAGACTAAGACACATAGAAGACTCATTAGTCTTTACAGACTAAGAAACTGAAGACACAGTCTTTACAGACTAAGACACAGAAGACACATTAGTCTTTACAGTCTTAAGACACAGAAGACACATTAGTCTTTACAGACTAAGACACAGAAGACACATTAGTCTTTACAGACTAAGACATAGAAGACTCATTAGTTTTATAGACGACACATAGCACGCACATTAGTCTTTACAGACTAAGACACAGAGGACACATTAGTCTTTATGGACTAAAACACACAGAAGACTCATTATTCTATAGACTAAGACACAGAAGACACAAGTCTTTATAGACTAAGACACATAGAAGACTCATTAGTCTTTACAGTCTAAGACACGTTAGTCTTTTATATACTAAGACACATCAAGGATACATTAGTCTTCATAGACGAAGACACATTAGTCTTTACAGACTAAGACACAGAAGACACAGTCTTTACAGACTAAGACACAGAAGACACAAGTCTTTACAGACTAAGACACATTAGTCTTTACAGAATAAGACACAGAGGACACATTAGTCTTTACAGAATAAGACACAGAGGACACATTAGTCTTTACAGAATAAGACACAGAGGACACATTAGTCTTTATAGACTAAGACACACAGAAGACTCATTATTCTATAGACTAAGGCACATTAGTCTTTACAGACTAAGACACATAGAAGACACAGTCTTTACAGACTAAGACACATAGAAGACACAGTCTTTACAGACTAAGACACATAGAAGACACAGTCTTTACAGACTAAGACAACACAGTCTTTACAGACTAAGACACAGAAGACACAGTCTTTACAGACTAAGACACATAGAAGACTCATTAGTCTTTATAGAAGACACGTTAGTTTTATAGACGACACAGAATGCACATTAGTCTTTTATAGACTAAAACACATCAGCGATAGATAGATAGATAGATAGATAGATAGATACTTTATTGATCCCAGAGGGAAATTCTAGACTAGCTCTATAACATACGTGTAATATATCAGTAATAACGACCAACACATTTACAGCTCCCCCCGCTTGGTTCAGTGTTAAACCCATGTATATGAATTTCTGACATGTTTTCATCACTGTACGTCAGAGAGAGGACCGAAGACTCCGTCCTGTTAATGCGGATACAGTCTGATTGTGTTTGTGATGTGGTGTAGCTGTAATGTGTGTGTACACTTCTGCAGGGTGCTGAGTTATTCAGAGTTGCTGTCGTGAGTGTGCAGTTCTGTGTGGTACTGATCGCTCCTGTTGCGTTTCTCCCAGGCTCCAGATGAGGGCGCTTCTCTGCTGTGCCCCGGTTGATACGCTGTCTTGCTGCTGACTGACATTCAGTGCTGCGAACCCTTCTCTGTTTCCGTGGAGACACCATGTCCTCCACGTCCTCCTGCTCCTCGTCGGGGGAGACCAGCCCAGAGGATGTGCCCCGAGGCGGCGGGACCATCCGCGTCTACCTCCCCAACAAGCAGCGCACGGTGGTGAGTGCCGGAGCATTGGGCTCAGGTGTAGCTCTCTGGGGACGCGGTGTAGTTTTGTAGTTTGGCAGTAGAATCGGGATAAGGCTGGATCCTGACTGGCTCTGTGTGGAGGAGCTATTAAATTATATAAGAAATTAAAAATGTAAAGTTTTGAAAATTGTGCTCTGTGTTTACCTGTGGAGGCTTACACAGTTTTACCCCTCAGTTTACCTCGACCTTAAGAAGTGGTGATATTACAGGTATCCTATAATAATTATTCTATAGGTATTCTCGTGGATACTGTGTATACACTAGTGTTCCTGTTTGATAAATTGGTTGTCTGGTAATATCGGTAGGAGATTTAAATCCCAGTTTAAGTGTTTATTTACTATAGATGTTGACCATGTTTAGGATTATATAAATATTAATAAATGTATTTTCGTAATGTGATGGCCAGGCCACGGACAACCAACGTCGTTCTCCCCAGTTGTGATGTAATATGTAAAACATAGTGAAGTCACTAAAGGTATTGTTCACTAACAGCCTGTACAGTTCATGTGGGCTGTGTTTGAGTTAGCATACTGAGTACTGCATATTCAGTACTGCATAATACTGCATACTAATTCCTGAATACTAAGTCCTGAAAAATGCATACTCAATACTGCATACTAAATCCTAAATACTTCATGCTAAATCCTGAATACCAAACACTGCATTCGGAACACTAAATCCTGAATACTGCATACTAAATCCTGAATAGCAAATACTGCATACTGAACACTAAATCCTGAATACTGCATACTGCATACTAAATGCCGAAAACTGAATAATACTGCATACTAAATCCTGAATACCGCATAATACTACACACTAAATCCAGAATACTGAATAATACTGAATACTGTATACTAAATATTGATTTCTGAATAATACTGCATACTAAATCCTGAATACTGCATAATACTACATACTAAATACTGAATACTGTATACTAAATCCTGAATACTGCATAATACTACATACTAAATACTGAATACTGTATACTAAATCCTGAATACCACATAACACTACATACTAAATCCTGAATACTAAATAATACTGAATAATACTGCATACTAAATCCTGAATACTGCATAATACTACATACTAAATCCTGAATACTAAATAATACTGAATACTGTATACTAAATCCTGAATACTGCATAATACTACATACTAAATCCTGAATACTAAATAATACTGAATACTGTATACTAAATCCTGAATACTGCATAATACTACATACTAAATCCTGAATACTAAATAATACTGAATACTGTATACTAAATCCTGAATACTGCATAATACTACATACTAAATCCTGAATACTAAATAATACTGAATACTGTATACTAAATCCTGAATACTGCATAATACTACATACTAAATCCTGGATACTCCATACTGAATACTGTATACTAAATCCTAAATACTGAATAATACTGCATACTAAATCCTGAATACTGGATACTCCATACTGAATATTGCATACTGCCTACTGGATCCTAAATACTGAATACTGCATTCTAAATACCTTATACTGCATACTAAATTCTGGACAGGGTCTTTAGTGTACTGGAGTTCATGTTGGTCACATTTTGCGTAGTGCTTTTGGGCAGAATCACTACACAGGCAGTATGTACTAGGCTATGTTGGAACACAGCTAGGCAAAAAAGCCACTTTAATGATGGCATGTTACATATCACATACCTACATATCACCTATTTAGCCTACAGCACTTTAGCTCCACCCACTCACACTGAAGGTATAAGGGCGTTTCCGCCCAGAAGGTTTTTCAAATGAGGCACATGCAGCCAGAACAGAGCACGTATACAGTCGAGTCTTAAAGGCACAGAATCATCAACCTGTACCTGAGGAATAAAGAGAAGCTGGAATGTGCACATATAAAAACAAACGCCAGCTTTTCCAAGTGCTTTCAGCTATCGCTGCAACAAACGTCAATTCTGATAATAATTAATAATTAATCTTATTATTGAAACAAATAATCCATTATTCAGATTCTGGTTTGCACCATTACCAAATTACTCTTATGTAACTATAAGCTTTTAAATTAATTTTTTTAGCTTATTCAAACCTTATTCAAAACTATAAGACTGTTTTAGTGAACTTTATTGCTAATATAAAAAAAATAAAAACTAGATAAACTGTTTTTTAAGTAGATAAATATAGCCCTAGACACAACTATTTATAAAACTGGATAAATAAACAATGAATAATTATTTTTTAAGTAGATAAATATAGAACTAGAAATAAAAATATTTATAAAACTAGGTCAATAAATTTAGATAAATATTTTTTTAAAACTGGACAAATAAAAACTATAAATAAATGATTTTAAATAGTACGCAAAAATGTAAAAACTGTAAGTAAAGTGTTTATAAAACGAATAAAACCTTTTTCAGCCTGTCAAAATGTTAAACCAAGGATGTGCAAAGTAGCAGCAATAAAAATATAACGCTGAATTCAGATTTCTCTGAAGTAAATAATAAAAAAAAATATAAACATTTAAATGTTAAATTTAAACATTGCATTAATCTGTGCAGAGTGCATCCTGCTGTCTGTCTGCACTCTGTCAGAAATGAATTCTACAGCCACAGGTCTTTACTGCACTAGAGGAAATTACACCCACGACTAATTTGTTCTTTGATTTTATTTGAGGCAGATACATAAACGGTTTAGTTTAATCAGTAGTCCAACTGTGTTGATTGTTGAAGGTCACGGGGATGTTACTGATTCACTGAACGCTGTCTCTGAGCTGCTGATGCTGCTCGTTTGTGAAACTCCATACAGCAGTCATGTAAGAATCTGTTTTGCGTCCAGGTGAACGTGCGGCCCGGGCAGACGGTTCACGACAGCCTGGACAAGGCCCTGAAAGTACGAGGCCTGAGCCAGGAATGCTGTGCTGTTTTCCGCCTGCTTGAAGGGTGAGTGCCCCGTTTGCACCAACACCATCCTGATCTTCTTCATTAAAGCCCCAATCAGGAATCACCACAACTGGCAAACCACCTGCCGGAGCTGCAAACCACCTGCCGGAGCTGCAGCAGTGGAGCCTTATGATCAACACCGACACTTTAAACCATGTCCAGCTTTATTTCACGAGTCTAACATTGTTAAACACTAGCACTCAATAGTCGCCCATAACATACAAGCCACTCACGCTGCACCAACCTCTTCGTTAAGATGGTGCAGACTTGTTAGTGTGGTTGAGGGTGCAGTATGACTTAATGTGAGCTATAATAAGAACTGAAACTGCAGGAAACGCAATCCAGGGGTAGAAATGCTGATCTAGAACCAGCCTTGCAACTCCAGAGTAGAAGACACCTTGGCCACCTGATGGTTCAGCTGATGACTAACATCAGGGAATGTCGGGGAATAGCTGCTGTCTTTGGGATTCCTGATTGGGCCTTCAGTAAACGCTAATGCTAATGTATACATGTAATTAGGGCGGGGCCGTATGTCATGTTTGTGAGAGAGAGAGAGACAGAGATAGACACACACACACACACAGACACACACACACACGTGTGTATATATATATATATATATATATATATATATATATATATATATATATATATATATATATATATATATATATATATCTATCGTCGCTGTCCAAAGATGGCTACTTCACAGGAGAGGGCAAAAACGAATTTTATTCTAATGGAGGTCAATAGAACCGGGAAATTTCTGTTGGTCCATTCATCATGACATTTCCACACAGTGTAAACCGTAGCTTCTGTGTCCAAATGATGCATTAAAGTAAAAATCGACATATATGTATTTATATATTTGTTCATTTTATGTCTGTTTTTAATTTTATGCATCATTTCATCACAGCAGCTGCTGTTTACACTGTGTGGAAATTTGATAACGCACGGACCAACAGTAACGGCCCAAT
>JAMWET010006759.1:37500-82500 GCA_024036415.1 Prochilodus magdalenae
TTTCCAGTGCCCACTACCCGTTTCCGGACCAGTCATATATTTACCCAACATGAACAGAGCTTGCAAACTAACAGCAAAGCAAAAGCTATTCAAGCAACGAAGCTGGATCATCAGTTTGACAGTCATTAGCTTATTCTTTTGTTCGTTGTTTCGGTCTTCCTGTAGCACATCCATCCATTTAGCCATGAATGTATTTCCAGCTGCACCCAGAACGAGGTGTGGGGTTGCCGTACTGTTGTGAAGGAAGATAAAGGTGACCAGGATCAATAACTGATGATACATTTAGACTGATATGATCAATATTTATTGAGCTACACATGCAGAATCTGTCTCTCAGTATGGCATCGGGCCGCCATGTTTGCTAACCCAACGTGCCAGACGTCTTGGCATAGGTCGTAGAGCCTGCAGTTTTTTGGCAGTTTTTAGTTTGTGTAGACACTGTAGTCTAAAACAGAAGCTGTAGAAGCAGGCAGTGTGTTTCTTTAACCTCAAGCGTAGGTGCCATGACACTTTTAAAGACCTGCTGTGAGGTGGTGTTGAATCTGGCCTGTTTCTTCACTAATGTTGTTCTAATTAAAGTCTTTGTTTCATTTGACATCTCCGAAGATCATTTTCATGGTGGGCCGAGGATACTTATCACCAGACCTCAGCAAACTGTACAATAACTGCCCCAAGTCCATGAAGAGGCTCATCATCGACTGCCTGAAATTCAAACGGGACGAAAGGCCCCTCTTTCCCCAGGTGAGATCACACAGCTTCCTTTGACCCCCACGTTAGTTGAAAATCTGACCTAATAGACGATTCCTTAAAGAGTCAAATCAGCAGTTTTCAGGACATCATGACACTTCTGTTCTGCAGAGGTCAGCTACTGTTGATTTCAACTCTTCCACTTTATTAGCCAGCATAGGAAAACCATAACCACGCTAAACAGTTTATACACAATATTGCCAAAAGTATTCACTCCCCCCCTCGAGATCATTAAATTCAGGTGTTCCAATCACTTTCATGACCACAGGTGTATAAAACCAAGCACCTAGTCATGCAGACTGCTCCAACAGACATTAGTGTGAATGGGTCGCTCTCAGGAGCTCAGTGAATTCCAGCTAGTACCGTGATGGGATGCCACGTGTGCAGCAAGTTCAGTCGTGAAATTCCCTCCCTCCTAAATATTCCGCAGTCCACTGTCAGTGGGATTATAACACAGTGGAAGTGATTGAGGACGACAGGAACTCAGCCACAAAGTGGTAGACCACGTACAATGACAGAGCGGGGTCAGCAGATGCTGAGGGGCATAGTGCACAGAGTTAGGCAACTTCCTGCGAAGTCAATCACTACAGACCTCCAAACTTCATGTGTCCTTCAGATCAGCTCAGGAACAGTGTAGAGCTTCATGGAATGGGTTTCCATGGCCGAGCAGCTGCATCGAAGCTGCCTTAGCTTAACAAAAAATTACATCAACGAAATTCCCATGAACACTTTCCCAAACCTTTTGGAAACCCTTTCCAGAGGAGTTGAAGCTGTTCTAGCTGTAAAGGGTGGGCCGACATCATAGCCAACCCTATAGACTAAGAGTGGGATGTCACTCAAGTTCATATGAGTGTGAAGGCAGACGAGCAAATACTTTTGGCAGTATAGCGTATATGATACTCATTCATGCTTCAGCTATTCAGTGGTCAAGGCACATTCACATGGAAGAACTTCTCCCTCCCAGGAGTTCAGCGTGTTCTCTGCTGTCCTTTTCTCCCCACAAACCCCATAATTGTCCTCGCTCTCTATAGATAGATGCAGGTCCCGTCTGAGAAGGTCTAGACACTTTCATTAAAGCTCTGAAAGCTTTGCTTCATTTTGTGGCTGCGCTAAATCCAGTTACGGAGGCTCAATTATGCTCTCTTTTATAATCGCAGGCGGCTTTGAAGTGTTATTACATACTGACAGTATCCACAGTATGCTCAGATCACAGTAATGATAAATATTGACATTGGCCAGCCCTGCTCAAACGTGGCCACCATGCTGAAAAGCAAGCTTCACTTTTTGTGGTATTTCAAAATATTATGCTGCTATAATTTCCTTTGGATTTTCCCGTTTTTTGGAATTTGGTCATGTAGCAGTTTTCCTTAGTGTCCTTTACCTTTTGTCCTTGGTCTGAACATTACAGATCCTCATGCACACAAATCACTCTGCAGGTCGAGTGTTTATGGTGTATAGTCGCTTTCATAACGACGATGTATCGTTTTGCAGCAGCTGCTGTTTACGTTGTTTGAGATGAGATGATTGATAGACCAGTAGAAATGCTTGATAATGCATGTAATTCCTGTTGCCGTAGTTTTTTAATGTGTCTGTATGTTTGTGTTTGTCTCTGCCCCCACCCGCACCACCCAAGATCCTACTGGGCATTGAACAGGTGCAGGACCTGCTGCCCAAAATCGAGCGCAGCGCCTCGGAACCGTCTCTGCACCGGGCTGTTCACGCTGAGGACCTGAACCCGCTGCTCTTCCACACCACACGCCTCATGCCCCTGTGAACCAACCCCATCCGGACCCATCTGGGCTGGCCCGGAAGCTTCCGACAAAGCCGTCGCATTCCCTGCTCCGGGACCCCAGCGTTCCCTGGTTCCTCCACACATTTCCTGTCAGCCTAGAGACTTCTGCAGTCACTACACACAAACGTATACTCAGACACAGCCCTGCCATGCGTTCCTGATCTCCATCAGCACACACCTACGTCCTTTTTTTTTTTTCTAATTTTCTTCACACAGCTCCAGA
Organism: Prochilodus magdalenae; assembly: GCA_024036415.1. NCBI lineage: Eukaryota > Metazoa > Chordata > Actinopteri > Characiformes > Prochilodontidae > Prochilodus > Prochilodus magdalenae. Next base: position 40,263 of record JAMWET010006759.1, read on the forward strand.
ATTCTCCTGGTTTTCCAGAGTGGCCTCATCAGCAAGATCACACAAATCTTAAAAGCTCAGCAAGCGGTTCCCTCATAGGAAAGCGAGCAGTGAACTGTTTAGTTTGTCTCGGGTTTTTTGTTCTCCCAAGTTTGAGTTGTGTTTTTTTCCTACTGTTGTTTGTTTGAAGCGAGAGAACGTTGTGGACCTGTTTTCGACACGTGCACGAATGTATGTTCTGTAGGACAGCCCAAAGCTTTACATAGGTCATATAGTCGAATGCCCTCTCCTCCATGAGCTTTATGATGTTCACATCGTGCCCGCGTAGGACACTGGCGGTGGTCCGGTAAAGATGGATGTAGAGATTTGAGCAAGCTCGGACTCTCTTTGCGGTCGTGGTCAGTTGGTTTGCACTTTGCTGTCCCGAATCTGTGAATCACAGGCAAACACTAGGCGGTTTCTAAACGGATTACGAGCTCAGGCTTCTGCACCCCCCTTCTGCACTTTTTAGAAATCACCTGTGAATAAGGCTGGGTATCGAAATTTGGTTGGTCTTCTCTGTGAGTGCCTGTGAGCCAATCTAGCCTGGTGATTGGAGGTCTAAGGAAGCTTTTACACCTACCTTGTTTGGCACAGACAAATCAGATACTTCGGTTCGTTTCTGTAGGTGTGAACGCCCCACCTGTACTAGGCCTGCCAAAAACTACAGCCCTGTGTCTGCTTATGGATGAACTCTGCTGGGATAACTTTTACAACAGGTCATGCTAAATGAGGGAATTCAATATCAGAGCCACGCTTCAACCTTCTTCTGGCCCTGTGCTGTCTGCATAGACTTCCTGTTTGAATGCCTGTCATCTGTTTTCCCCCAGCTTCAGCTGGAGATGATAACTGCAGGGAGGCAGTAATAAAAGTTAATATGCTTCTGATTTTAGCACGTGGAGTGCATACCGTAGTTTTGGCCAGGCATCCACATCGACTACCGTTGTGTATATACACAACATTGCCAAAGGTATTCGCTCGTCTGCCTCACGCATATGAACCTCAGTGACATCCCATTCCTAATTCGTAGGGTTTAGCTTGATGTCTACCCATCCTTTGCAGCTGTAACAGCTTCAGCTCTTCTGGGAAGGCTTTCCACAAGGTTTAGGAATGTGTTGATGGGAATTTCTGACCATTCTTCCAGAAGATCATTGTTGAGATCAGACCCTGATGTTGGACGAGAAGGCCTGGCTCACAGTCTCCACTCTACTTCATCCCAAAGATGTTCTATCGGGTTGAGGTTGAGGGCAGGCCAGTCAAGTTCTTCCACACCAAACTCCACATCTCCACAGCTCTCGATTCCAGTGGTGGTGTACTTTTGGCGCTTTGCACTGCGCTAGGTGCAGCTGCTCGGCCATGGAAACCCATTCCATGAGGCTCTCTGCACACTGTTCTTGAGCTGATCTGAAGGCCACATGAAGTTTGGAGGTCTGTAGTGATGGACTCTACAGAAAGTTGGCGACCTCTGCGGCTCAGCATCCGCCGACCCCACTCCGTCATTATACATGGCCTACCGCTTCATGTTTGCTGTCGTCCCCAATCGCTTCCACTTTGTTTTAATTCACAGACAGTAAACTGGAATATTCAGTAGTGAGGAAGTTTCACTGTGAGTGGCAGAGTGATACTTTTGGCAATACAGTGTATGTGGGATATCAAGATTCGATCCTGTAATAACCCAGTGGATGCTCAGAATGCTCCTTTTTGTGGCTCTAATGTTAAAGTAACAGTACACTTAGAGTCACACCAAATGTCCGACCAATCAGCAGCAGTGCTGTAAGAAAACAAGAGAGACCCAAATTGGAAAAAGTTGCATCATCAAAGGGGGAAACGATTTCAATACAGACCATTAAAAAGCTCAACAGTGGACCACTGAGGAGTCAGGCTTGAAGTTGACCTTATGAATGATACCCAGCCCTGTTCATGACTGGCCACAGATATGTGGCCTAGGCCTAGGCGTCTTGGGAAAGATTGAAACTAGTGCTATAACCAGCCACCGCTTCTAACAAGTCCGTTAATCTAGTGACTCTTATTCAGCGAATGAACTTACTGAACCTGGCTTTCGCGGCTTCCTCTCCTTTGATCTGTCGTTTCCTTTTCTAGAGAACATTAGAATCTGACTCGGCAACACCTTCTGAGTCTGATCGACATGACGTTGTACATATACTACACTCATATGAATGTGTTTGCGTGACGAGAGCCGTACTGTAAGCAGAGTACACCCGTTCAGAGCCCTGATTGCTCCACAGCCTCGGCGCTGGTTTGAAGACACACCTAGCGGGTAGTTCCTCGGGCGATCAGCCGCAGTTCAAAAGAAAAGCACAGTCAGGTTAAGGTAAAGCACATTCGCCTCTAGCAATAAGCAGCCATCAGATTTGAGGTTGTTGCTGATCGTCTTGGCCGGGTCGGTGTTTCTTCTCTGCGAGAAGTTGTCAGTCATCTGCGGCTCATGTATTCATTTATTTAGTGCCTCTAAATCAGTGTTTCCCAACCCGGCCCTGCACATGTTGGTGGCTTCCCCTGCTCTAAGACCCCTGATTCAACTCTCCAGCTCCTGAGCAAGCCCTTTCAGAGTTGCAGGGAGGCGGGTGTTCAAGCAGGGGATCCAGGACGGGGTGCCCCTGGGAGCCTGGTTGGGGAACACTGCTCTGTGTAGTGACTTGGCAGTTGCTTTTGGGCGTTTGCGTAGTTTTGGTCATCATGCTGCTAATTCTTAAGACATTCTAGGTGCAGATATTACATGGTTAGTAGATTTGGAGCTTTGGACCGCCTTCTGATCCTGGTTTTAGCTTGTATGGATACTTTGGTTGGACCGTGTTCCTCAGAGAAGGAAGCCCCTTTGAAAACTGAGTGGTGTTCATGCTGTCCAGCTGAGTGGCCTTCGCTCCTCGTCATGAGTTAACAGACCCTGCCGGGTTTTAACAGCACATTCCCTCTCGGTCTGTGCTGTGAAGTCGTGCGGGGCGCTCCAGATGGCTCTGGTGAATAACTCGTGGCTTGTGTTCTTGTCTCTGTAGGACGTTGGGCCAATGTTAACCCTTAGAAGCCGCAACTTTTCAATCTAAGAAGTGTTTTAATGATGATTCAGAGTTTCTGGTCACTTGGTGACATCAAGACGGGGCGAGCCGAAGGGCTGCGAACCTACAGAACGTAGAGGTTATCCGTTGCTATTAGGTTATTAGAGGTATTCATGGATCTGTAGAAGTAGTGAGTGTTTGAATTTGTAACTGGTTATGATATTGGTCTAAAATCATTTGAAATAATTAACGAGTGGACTGTGGAGACTGTGGGACTCTCGTTTACTGTGCTCTAGTCAAGTAGAATATTACAGAAGGCCCGGAGCACAGATCCATAAATTCCCCCCACAATAAATATTAATGGAAAGTCTTGTTAACAGATGAATACCACATGTCTGATTCCTCCTCGGCTAACGCTGTTGGCCTAATCGCGTCACGTTTCACCAAGTACCTTTTAGACTGAAGTCTGTAAGTTAGTGAGGAGATCATCAGCTGATTCCAAACCTGGAAGTCCTGGAATGTTGGGAAATTCCATTGGATTAATACAAATAGAGAGTAAAATGGGCTTGAGCTTGGTCTTCACTGGTACTCTGGTACCATCTGCTACCCAGTCCAGACACGCCTCACACCATCATGAGCATGTGTGTGCGGTAGCTTTGAGACGGCTGCAGTAGTCCTTGTTTTGAACAAAACCAGTAACCGAAATGTGAGACACCGGCTCTACACTGCTCTCCAGTGGAGTGTAGAGTTCAGGCATCTCGTGGTTCCTCATTATGAGAAGGTATAACTTTAGAAGAAGCTAATTTGCATATCAGAAAATCTGGTAAAGGACTCTGGGAATGACTCCAGGCTTCCAGGGGTTAACCGCTGGTGACCGCCGGTGGCCAGATGACTGACCCAGAATACCCTTTTAACTCGCTGCATCAGCAGTTTTTCGCTCATCACTGAGCCAGGATTGTTGTTGGCGATGGTGCACACGGTGCACACAGGGAGTGGCTGTTTGGTTTTCAAGGCAGTAGGACAGAAAAAAAAAATCTCTGAAATTGGACCCGGGAGGCCTGCTGCGACTTGTTCTCCAAACTGCTGAGTAAGGCTCCCTTGATCTTTCACTCCCTTGTTCTTTTGAGTCAACTCCGAAGGGACTGTGCAGCATCTGCTGCCATCTACCGACTCCAGTGCTCTGTTACAATGTTATCTAGGCCACAAGGGGGCGGACCAACCCAACACATTCTTTCTAACCTTTTGCTTTGTTTCTCCTGGGTCCTAGACCCTACCTCGTTTAGGAGGCATGGACCACACGTCTTCAGTTCCACACTCTCAGAGCTGCAGGAGGTAGACGTTAGGATCACAGGATGACATGGTAATGGATCTGTTGTAGTAGTTATTGATTAGTTAGTCTGAGGATTAGGACGGACGAATAAGTCTGCAGGTGTAGAAGAATCTTGACTCTCGTAAAGCTGCTGTGACACTCTTTATGATTTCAGAGCTTAGAGCAGAGTAGATGCTATTCTCTAGAGGTTCTGGCTACCCATGCAGGAGAGTGGGTGAGCTGTATCAGGACTGTCAGCACACAGCTCCAACTGTAAGTTCTTTCTCCAAAGCAATATCACTCTATACGACTGACGTCATTACTCATGAGGCCTTATGACCTTCAGCTGTTTAGTTTTGTTTGTCTTTGTGGTCGGTCTTGAGATTGCACAAGTAGGAGGTAGAGAAGGCCTGTGTTTTTGTCTTGTTACTTTCCCCCCCAAGTTGGAGACTCTTTAAAGGGGCTGGTTACCCTTTACAGCATCCATCTTCCTGACGGTTATGATAAGAGTGGGTGGTGTACTCTTGGCATGCTGTTTTAGTCAAATGTGTCAGCAGTAATGGGAGCCTTGGGACAGTTCTAGACCTTGGGTTGATTGAGAGCTTACATGTGGGTTACTGTAGTTGTAGTTGTTGTCGTTGTTATCGTATAGCTTTGTAAGTGCCACAGCCAGATCCATATTGGACTTTGCTAGCAGCGGTAATGGTGATGCTATGCTTTTATGCCGCCCCCACCAGGTAAAAGACAGAGATGGAGGGAACCTGATGGCAGTGTAGTAGAGCAGGATGGAAGGTAGCGTCATATCCTCTCACTGTATGTTGTCATGATGACTCATGCCGATGAAACAGCATATCCGCTTGTCGATCGCTTACACTTGTGATTGCAGCTGGGCCGTGTTTGTGTGGGCAAGTGCGCACTGCTGCAGACCTCAAGTGTGTGTTTCTTAGTAAGATGGAGAAGAAGATACGAGGTACTTCTAGTAAGTCCAGGACGCACGCATTAACAGCTACCACTGGTGTACGTTCTGTCCTCCTCAGTATCACACACGATGTTAAATTAACAAGCTCACTCTCTTTTCCGCTGAAGGCCACGATGTGAAACGCTCGGAACAGTACTGTGCAGAAGTCAGAGGCCACCTGTTCACTCGTGGATTCGGATCTTATAGACCTCCAGTCTATAAGGTTTGAACACCTTTTGTGTTTTAGAGTCATTAGTTCCATTCTTGCTTTCATTTCTTCAAAGTTAAAACTTGTCTGGCATCCGTAAGCAAGTTTCCTTCTTGGTTAGTTCCGTCGTCTTCAACAGCGACACATCCTTTCAGACCCGTAGCGCTGTGTTGTCTTCACACTGGGACAGAAACCTGTGGATGTTTTGACGTCTGAAGGACAAGTGGAGCTTGTTTTCGTCCTCTCTCACTCTCTCTCAAAGGTTAAAGCTTTAAAAGTGCTGATGGAGGCAGTTTTGGTGATCTACTTGTTCCAGGTGGTTGTTAGGGGACCTATTTTCTCTGTAGCTTTTAAAGATGTAGTTGTGTTTTCCTTTTGACTTTGTCCTTGGTCATTTTGGACTCTGTATAACTTCTAAAAATGAATAACATGAAACGAGGGGCCATTTTGAATGGACGTTGAAGAAGCGACTGATGGTCTCCGACTTCTGCACAGCACTGTAAAGAAATACCAGCAGTGTGAAACCTGGTTCTGATGGGGTTCAGGTGCGCACTTCTGTCGCCATAGTAGAACGTTCTCGAGTGATCATGGTGGTGGTGTATAGTCTTAAAAACAACAAACGGGTTGGATAACTTGTTACATGTAGTGATGATAATTACAGAGGTTGGTTGAATAAGGCCTTCCATTAGTTCAGTTCCTAGTTCTAAAGCAATACTTCTCCAGCACATGTTGGAATGGGTCCAGTAGCTTATTGCTGCTATGCTATCAGCATTCCTTCATTCGTTGTTGGTAGAGACTGAGGGTCCTCGGCTTGATAACATGGTTCCTTTAGGTGTCCCTAGTAAAACCATGACCACAAGACACAGTTAAGCACGTACCAGCTAATCTCTGACTTGCACATTGAATGTTTAGACCTTTTTGTGGACTGTCTCCGTATTTCGAGGGGGAGCAGTCTGGAAAGAGACGAGATTATTCAGAGCAGAGCTTTTATTCTCAAACTTTTTTCTGTTCTTGGTTTATGTTGTATGACAAACGAGTGGGTAAAATTTTGGCCCTTTTATTGTTTGTTTTTTTTGGGGGCTGTTATTGGTCATTAAGGAACCACCGCACTTTGTGTGCACTTGTCCAAATGCTCAACAGAGGGGACACAAAGTTTTTTACAAAAGTCCACTTTAACGCTTCTGCTGTGGGGAACTGCGAGGGGCTCAAAGTCTTAAAACAAAAAAAACGAAAAAAGAAAAAAGTCAATCCACAGTTGAGCATTTTTTTTCCTTATCAGAGCAGAACACAGAACCGATGATCAACTTAGTTAAAATATTTTTTTTTTTTCATATTTTAGGTGAATTGCAATAATTGTGTGTATAGTTGAAGAGGTATAAGGGGGTGTTACGTTTGCAATAAAACGGTGTATTCTGCTGTGTACAGTTACCTTTTTTTTTTTAAGATTTACTTTAAAATTGTACTTGTTTCTATTTTTTGTGTGATGGTTTCAAAAAGAACAAAATTATTTTAAAAAAATGTAAAGGAAATCTTAGTATTTTTTTAGGGTTATTATTTTTATTTGGTCTTAAAATATGGAGGAGACAGGATCTTATTCTTAAAATAAATCTGTGGAATTATGATGGTTCTCTTTTGTTGTTATTGTTAATTTTAGCGCCTTAACTTAAACGTACGTTTTGATGATTCAGTTGAACTCAGAATTTAATGTTTAAAATGAAATCCATGTCGTTGAGAGTGGTTTGCTGCTGCCTGATATCTGAAACATTGTTTTACGATAGGTTTGCTACCGCGGGAGGTTCTTCACACTCTACTGGTTCTCCAAAGAACCATCCATTGGGAAGTGGCTCTCCTATGGCTGTAGCCTCCAGCCCTGTTCCGTCTTCAGCTTCAACCCTAAACCGCCCCACCTGATCCCACTGGATCTTGGTTGACTGTAGTCCACTCATCTGGTAACCTTAAAGAGTTCTGTAGGAACATATCAAATCTGACTGGAATACACTTTGTTGCTTCCTAGAACCTTTATGTGGAGGTTCTTTAACTTTTATAAAGGTTCTTCACATTCACACATCTCGTCTACACCAACCGGTCTCCTGAGAACCATCCACTGAAGGTTTTAATTAGGAACGGGATGTGGTTCTTCTATAGCAGTGGTCACCAACCCTGCACCTGGAAGATCTGCCTGCCTACAGCCTTCAGCTCCAACTCTCTTTTAGATCCCTCAGATTATTGCCTCGGGGAATCCTTGATTAGCTGAAGGATGTGGTTTAGATTTGGGTTGGTGGTGAAACTTGCGAGAAGGTAGATCTCCAGGAGGAGCATCGGTGACCACACTGCTATGGCATCGCTCATAGAACCCTTGTAGAGAAAGTGGAATGTGGGAACCCACAGCACAGGTCTGGTAGGCCAAATATATTATCTAGAACATTATTTTACAATAAACAAAGAAGCTCCATTTATGGTGGAGGGATACATGGGGAGGGTATGAGGCAAAATAGTCCCCAAAGAAAACTTTCAGATCCCATATACGTTCCATAAGTCCCAAAAATAAACTCAGGAGACACGTGTAGCTTCACTGGCGGCTTAGTTGGTTAATAAAGTGTCCATATGTGTGTTGGTGACATGAAGAGAACTCTGGTTCCCATCACCACCACTATAAAAAACTTCTGAGACTCTACAATCAACCACCTCACACCAAACCCACTCTGAATGACTCTGTTTACATCTTAACCACTAAATCATTCTATTGTAATTTTCCGAGTATGGAAAATTAGAAATTCCCAGCTGGTGTTAAAATAGCTCTGATTTTTCAAATGCAGAAATGCTAATTAAAGACTCCAGAGCAGCCGAGTCAGCGAGAGTTCCACAGCTTGGGGATGTTCAAACTCAGTATCAGTTCTAGTTCTGCTACTTCCCAATTTTGGTTTCTGGTATGTTGCTAACTGGTCTAAACAGGCTTTTCCCATTATTTTTTCCCCAACTCTTTTCTAGCTACCAATGCCGAGAAGAGTTCTTAAAGGAATTCCATGGAACAAGTGCTCAGTTCTGCTCCTGGAGGTCTACCAGCCTCGGTTTGGTTCAGATCCCAACACACCAGGCTCTGATGATCAGACGCCCCTCAAAGGCCTTCATTATCTACATCAGGTGTGTTAGCGTAGGGTTAAGGCTAAGTAATCAGGACCACCGCAACACAGGAGATCCTCTTTTGAGAGTGGTTTGTGAAGATGGAGAACCTTTTTGTAATAGAGGAGATTCTTTGCCAGATTGAGAGTAATCTCTAGTGGGGGTGAGTCTGAATGTTCAAATATATGATATTTTGTAAAGATTGGACAGTAAATGAGATATCTTAATATGCAAATGAGCTTATATCTAGCACTTTTAATGAAGAACCGTGAGGACTCTACTCCACCAGAATGCAGTGCAGAGTTTCTAACCTGTTTAGGCCGATATAGGAACCGTGGAAAGACTACTGCGGCTGCCTAATTGCTACCACACACTTTCAGCCAGCATGTGGAATAACTCCTGGTAGTCGTGGGAGTCCCATGTTGGCTGGAGAACATGGGACAGGTCTTCTGTCATTTGAGAAATGTGTAACAATCCACTCTTTCCACCAAATTTTTGGGAAGTTAAGTTTCTTAACGGAATTCCGGGGATAGTTAGACTATAAAGGACGATCCAAGGGGTTAATTAGGAGGCTCCAGACTCCCGAGGACCCTCCCCTGTATACCTTGCCTTTAGCATCAGTCAGTGAATTTATCACACTGGGTTCACAAACTTGCTGTTTTCCCATTTAGACGGTAAACTCTAAGAAGAACCATTATAAAAAGTGGTTCTTTATAGGTTCTGTGTAGAACCATAAACACCCAGTGAGCCATTGGCATACTCAAGTGGTTCTTTGCCTGGTAAAATGGCTCTTCGGACTGATGTAGAACATGTTGTTTTTTGTTCTATGTTATACCACCAAAAGGGTTCTCCTGCTGTTACACCCCTAACCATTTTGGTGGTGTAATATACAGTAGAACCATGTACAACACATTCTCAGTCAATCTGAAGAACCATTTAAGCATGCAAATAGTTACTTGAGTGTTCATGGCTCTCTATAGAACCACTGTCTTTATTAAAGAACCCTTAGACCTTAATTAAGAAGAACTAGATATAGAGATGTGTAGTTTGACTGAACTGCACTTCTTTACTTCCTAGATCCTTAATGTGGAAGTTCTTAAACCTTTAAAAATGTTCTCCAAAGAACCAACCTTTAAAATATCAAAGAAGTGAGATATGAAGTACCCTTCTTTATGTCCTAGATCCTCAAAGTGGAGGTTCTTTAACCTTTAAAAAGGTTCTCCAAAGAACCATCCATTGAGATATCAAAGAAGTGAGATATGAACTACCCTTCTTTATGTCCTAGATCCTCAAAGTGGAGGTTCTTTAACAGTATAATTTGACTGAAATGCACTTCATTACTTCCTAGAACTTTGATATGAGAGGTTCTTCAAACATCTCGTCTAGACTACTAGTTCTCCAAAGAGCCATCAATTGCGAAAGTTTGCTGAGGTAACCTAAAGTGGCTCTCCAAAGGCTGTGGCCACCAGCCCTGTTCAGTCTTGAGCTCCAACCCTAAACCGCCCCACCCGATCCCCCTGGTTCTTGGTTGAACATGGTCCAGGAGTCATAAGATGTTCTGCTGTCATCTGGTAACCGTAAAGAGTTCTTTAAAAACATATCATGCGTGACTGGAATACACTCTGTTGCTTCCTAGAACCTTTATGTGGAGGTTCTTTAAACTACTAAGGCCTCCTATGATCCACTGAAGCCTTTTTTGGGAACCAGATGTGGTTCTTCTACAGCAGTGGTCACCAACCCTGCACCTGGAGATCTGCCTACCATCTAGTTCCTTGATTAGCTTAGCTTAGACGGAGGTGCTTTAGATTTGGGTTGGTAGTGAAACCTGCGAGAAGGTAGATCTCCAGGAGGAGCATCGGTGACCGCGCTGCTATGGCCTTGCCCATAGGACCCTTTTTGAGAAATGTAGGAACCCACAGCATGGTTCTCTAATGTTCTCAGAAATTTGAGGATCACCTTCGAGGTTCTGAACTGGGGTTAATGTGCAGATCTGTCTTTTTTGAGCTTCCTACTGATGGAGTTCAGTCAGTGTGGGTGGAAGTCTTCTGTATGACCTTCACGGCATGACCTCACACCTGTTTAGGATCTACTTTCATTTTTGGTTTTGCTCTGGACTGTCCCATTGATTCCGTTCCAGGGGGGGGTTTACCCACAAGCGCTCCACTATCTCCTCATCTAAAGTTCAAGTGTGGTTTAAAACACGAGGTTCACAACACAAGGCCACGTCACCTCGTAAGACCTCGTAAGTAAGTCTGACTAGACATTACTGTCAAAGTAAACTTGGCAGCCATTGCCTGGAAGGGTTAGTCGCGCTTCCGCCCTCTGTGTCGCTCCTCGAAGCCTCCGCAGAGCCTCACCATTTTAAATAGCAGCTGATATCCTGTCTCACATTGTCGAAGCTTCACATGAAGCGAAACCCACCACTGTTCTCTAAAAGAAGGTGCAGCAGGTACGGGCAGGAAGTCTGGCCTCAGTGAAGCGCTGCTCTTTGCACCACACTTGATGATGGGAAGTCACATGGTACGCTGGTTACTAAAGCGACGTCTGTTTTTTATTTTTTGTGTAAAACAAACAACAACAACAACAAAATATTGAAATCTAGTTTTTATTGTTGGAAGCAAAATATATAACTGTGCTTTGTGTATGTACAACAGGGCGCGTGAAGTTCATTCGTATGTACACTATCAAAATAAAGGTGGGTGGGCTACAAGAGAAGCACCAGTCCAGCTAGTTTCCTCCGCGGTACAACAGCGTGATGGAAGCTTCAGTAAATTCAGTTTTAAACAGGCTAGAGGTCAAATAGGATAATCCCTACAGATTAATATACATGTTATATGTTATTTATGTATATACGTATATAATATGTGTATGTATATACCAAAATACAGCTCAGAGGTTTGACAGTGTTCCACACTATGCTGTGAAAATGCAGTACGGAGTTAGTTTGCTCTTTGGCACCGATTTATTAAAACTGTATGTACCTGTTAATGTATACCTCTCTCTCTCTTTCTCTCCCTGTCTTTCTTTCTCTCTCTTTCTCACTCTCCATCTTTTTCTTTCTTTCTCTCTCTCTCTCTCTCTCTTTCTCTCCCTTTCTGTCTCTCTTTCCCTCCCTCTCTTTCTCTCCCTGTCGTTCTTTCTCTCTTTTTCTCACTCTCCGTCGTTCTTTCTTTCTCTCTCTCTCTTTCTCACTCTCCCTCTTTCTTTCTTTCTCTCTCTCTCTTTCTCTCCCTTTCTCTCTCTCTTTCCCTCTCTCTATTTCTCTCCCTCTTTCTTTCTTTCTTTCTTTCTTGCTCTCTCTCTCTCTTTCTCACTCTCCCTCTTTCTTTCTTTCTTTCTCTCTCTTTCTCTCCCTTTCTCTCTCTTTGCCTCTCTCTTTCTCTACCTCTTTCTTTCTCACTCTCCCTCTTTCTCTCTCTTTCCCTCTCTCTCTTTCCCTCTCTCTCTTTCTCTCCGTCTTTCTTTCTTTCTCTCTCTCTCTTTCTCACTCTCCCTCTTTCTTTCTTTCTCGCTCTCTCTTTCTCTCCCTTTCTCTCTCTCTTTCCCTCTTTCTATTTCTATCCCTCTTACTTTCTTTATCTCTTTCTTTTTCACACTTTCCCTCTTTCTCTCTCTCTCTTTCTCTCCCTCTTTCTCTTTCGCTCTCTTTTTTTCCCTCTCTTTCTCTCTCTATCTCTCTTTCTCTCCATCTCTTTCTCTCTCTCTCCTGCTTTCTTTCTCTCTCTCTCTCTCACTCTCCCTTTCTCTATCTCTCTCTTTCTCTCCCTCTCTCTCTTTCTCTCCCTCTCTTTCTTTTTCTTTCTCTCTCTCTCTCTCTATACATATATATGTTATAGTGCACACATAGTGTACATAGAATCATGGACATGGCATGCTTAATGGGTTCTTCTGACTGATGGAGAACGTGTTGTACAGGGTTCTATACAGAACCTTTTTGACAGTGTTGTAACAGTGGCCATATATAACACGTTCTCCGTCAGCCTGAAGGTCCATTTCACCATGCAAAACACTACTTAAGCATCTAATTGGTTCTATATGGAACTCGTGGTTCTATGGTTCTAACTATTACCATATATGTGGTATTTAAGGTAGGACATACACTGTGTGTATATACACTGTCTATAGGTGTATATGGTCTAATCACAATTAATTACACTGAATTGGACAGAACAGCAGAACGATACATGTGTGATGTGTGAGTGAGTTTCAGCACACCAGACTCTGAATACTGGTTATACTGTAACAGGCCACCCAATGCTCTCTCCTCATCTTCCGCGAGCTGTTCATCACTTGTATCCCAGTCCAGATTTACTGATGTGGCAGAATAGCGTCATAGCGAAGCACATGCCCAAAACCTAAACAAGCAGAGACAGAGGTTAAGTGAGGTAGGCTTTGGCCGTTCCAAACTCAGTTTACATATACACCGTTTGTAAGGCGCTGGTGCAGGCTGAGTTTACATATACACCGTTTGGCAGACTCTAATGCAGGCTGGGTTTACATATACACCGTTTGGCAGACTCTGGTGCAGGCTGGGTTTCCATAAACACTGTTTGGCAGATGCTGATGCAGGCTGGAATTACATATACACTGTTTGGCAGACGCTGGTGCAGGCTGGGTTTACATATACACCATTTGGCAGACTCTGGTGCAGGCTGGAATTACATATACACCGTTTGGCAGACTCTGGTGCAGGCTGGGTTTACATATACACCGTTTGGCAGACTCTGGTGCAGGCTGGGTTTACATATACACCGTTTGGCAGACTCTAATGCAGGCTGGGTTTACATATACACCGTTTGGCAGACGTGGTGCAGGCTGGGATTACATATACACCGTTTGGCAGACGCTGGTGCAGGCTGGGATTACATATACACCGTTTGGCAGACTCTAATGCAGGCTGGGTTTACATATACACCGTTTGGCAGACTCTAATGCAGGCTGGGTTTACATATACACCATTTGGCAGACTCTAATGCAGGCTGGGTTTACATATACACCGTTTGGCAGATGCTGGTGCAGGCTGGGGTTCAACTCCCTGCTTGGGACTGCTTAATTTAGGCTGCATGCAACTAGTTGCATGTTGTAAGATGCCTTCAATCCTAATGTCCATACTATTTAACAATTTCTTGAAGGAATTCAGACACTAAACCTCAAGACGGTCCTACAGTCTGCCGGACCAGACAGGGATCAACCAAACAAACCTCTTAAGCTAATGGCTACTAGTCCAGAGGCATCTAATTTAATTAGCAACTGTAAAAATGACTCTTGCAGGATCAGCTAATCTTATCTGGTAATGGAAAAACCCCAAAACAAATGTGGACTGAAAACACACATCACTTCACAAGTCAGCTAGGTGTGAAATAGCAAACGCCAAACAAGGTCAAGCACCTGTGCCGCAATGCCTCGGCACATGAAACTGGCTTTACAGCTTCATCATGTTACAGAGAAGACTAGTGTGTTTAAAGGTGAGACATGCTAACGTGGCTAGCAGTTGAAGAATCTGGGCAGCCCGTTGCTAATGGGCAGTTATTCTCCTTCGTGTTTGGTTTAGCCTCATTTCAACATAAGCTTGACTGTCTGAAATGAAGGACTTGAAGGACGTTGGCGTAGTTCTGCATGTGGGCTTGCCTTTGGTTTGGTGTTAGTGTTCAGAAGAACTTGCTGCATAATGTGCTAACATGTTAGCCTTGAAATAACCTTTTCCGTTTCAGGGTTTTAGCAGGTCTGTGTGAGAAACTGTACTGTTACAGAAATCGCATTGCAAGACCCTCTGGAACTCTTCACCATTGACTAGTTTATGATTTATTAAAACTGTATACATATATTTATAGTATATTATAGTACATAGAACCATGGACACATGCTCAGTTGGTTCTTCAGATCTTCTGATCGATGGAGAACATGTTGTACAGGGTTTTATATAGAATAGAATTGTTGAAAACGTAAGAACGGCTTCTATCAATAGCATTAAACCATATACAACACATTCTCCATCAATCCGAAGGTCAATTTCGACTCCCTGCTCAGGGACTCCTATAATCTGGGCCCCCAAGGCTGCTTTAACAATGTTCTAAGATGCCTGCAATCCTGGTTTCCATATTATTTGACAATTATATGAAGGAATTCACACACAAAGTGACTACAGGTACCGTTACGACGTTAATGGTTACAGCAGCCTCATTGCAAGACCGGTAGTCTCGCATTACAAGACCCTCTGGTACTCTTCGTCACTTTAAGTGGTCAAGAACCCTGACTACTGATTACTACAGGAAAAGGAAATTTGACAGACACGCAAAACAGCCAATCACAAGCCTGAGGAAGGAGGAAATCTTGAAAATGAAGTCACGACATAAAACAGTTCTTTGGGAAACAGAGGCCCGTCTGTGGCTAAGACTGCCGTACGCTAGGCTAATCTTTGTTGTAACGGCAGAACTTCCCTTTAGAGGTCGGACCACCACAATGGAATAGCCAGTCTGAATTCCGCTGGCAGAGTCTGTGGGGCCAGGCTGATTGTCTGTTTCATGGGACTGAAGCAACTGTTGTGGCCGAGTTTCAAATGAGCTGCAGGACGCAGTTCAAACTGTGTAAAGCCAACCTCATAGACAGTCGTGTCAGGTCAAGCCCAATTTATGCTTCTACATCAAATCTAGCACCAACCTGCACATTTCACCCTTCTAGTAAATTGAGTTGGCTGAATCACTGACTCTACAAACACGGATATTAGCCCCAACCCCCACATAAACCGCTCCATTTCTGCCGCCACAGTGGCGTAGAAACCCCATCGCCAACTAGCGTTCTGGTGGTGTTATTACAGAGCAACACAAACGTTAATACGTCCGTCGCTGTAGACTCCTTGCGCAGGCTACGCCAAGGACTCTGCCGTTGACTTAATGGCATAAATTGACTTTTAGATACGTCGGCAACATCATGGCAAAAGACAGATCAGTACCTCGATGCTGCACACAATGATGACCCCAATCCCGGTGCTCAGGAGGTTATCATCAAACCACGCCTTCAGCTTTGAGTAACAGCCCTGCAAATGCAGACACACAAATACACATTATATATGTATAGAAATGATCTATTCTTAAATATGTCATCGCTGTCTAAAGAAAAACACGTGTCTCCATTTTGGTTGATGTGTCTTCATTTGAGCAGCTGCTGTTTACACTGTGTGGAAATTTTCATGATGAATGGACCAACAGAAGTGGGCCAAGGCTGTCTGGTTCCATTGACTTACATTAGGATGAAATGAGGTTTTTGGCCTCTCCTGTGAACGGGCCCGACTTGTTTTACTTTGGACAGCAACGGTATATATGTTTTACCTTTCCAGTATATTCATTTCAAATAACTGAATATACATTTTGGACTGAACACTGTTTTGAAGTTTCCTGTTATTGCAAATTCACTATCAGCAGAACAGAATTTGACCATGGGTGTTGACACGTTTCACATACGTCTTTCCAGTATGGACCAGCCTTTTCGCAGGGTGTGGTACTGCAGCACGATGTTGGTATGCTTTGCCAGTCTGATGCATTATTTACACCACAGCAATGAAACTGTAGGGACAGAGATCACAGTCATCAGTATTATGTCATCAGTATAAACCGATGTCATACATTCAGAGTGGAAGATAAAGCCACTGTAAACACTTACTGTCTTCTGAATCGCGTCCCACTCGATGTTGGTTCCATTCTTTTGCTTCTCCAGACTTTTCATGAGCTCTTTTTCAATGCCGTCGTTAATCTACAGGTGATACAGAGATTATAGTGAGTCTCAGTGCTGTTCTTGGGGTAGCCTCTTTGTTCTAGCCTCTAGCTCCCATTAGGGTTAAAGTCTTAAGGTCTTAATCCAGTTTATTCAGTTATAGACCGTGAACAGGCTGGCTTACCAACTTCATTTCTATTATCTGTGTTCTCATTCTTAATACATGCCGAGAAAGCTGGGACGGGAGCATGTTGACCACTGGGTTACATCAAATTTCCATTTAACAGCACCTAATAACCTATTAAAGACTCAAGATACAAACTGATCCATCTTGGAAGAGTAATCCACAGCCACATGGAAGTCTCTGAAAAAGACGGAGTCTAGAAGGCAGCATGTTGCTCCTAAATGTGTATTTAAAGTCCAGTATTAACAGTGTTTTCGGCGTTTCACCAGTCGGAATGGTCTGGTAGGGACTTACTAGAGTCGGAGATCACAACATCTGTTATTCCATAAACAGCCCAGAAGGCAGACTTATCAGACCACAGAGCATTAGTCTCTTTCAGATGAGACTGGAGAAGTCTACCTCTGCGGTATGCCAGGTTTCAGCTGTGATTTTTGGCCTTGCCCTTGGCATACTACCATTTCTCCCCAAGTCTTCTATTGATCAGGCGAGAAACGCAAGACAGACCCAAGAAACAAGATGCTCTTTTCTTAAACCTGGCAGCAGTTGAGACCACACCACAGTGCCACCAAACAGCTGGAGTAGCAGGCAGGTCATCAGCAGCCACACGCGGCGCCAACATGGCAGTATATGAAGCCATATGCTTGTGGTGCACTGCCAGTTGTCCCTATATGGTTCTTTTACTCTACTTGCGTCAATCCCCAGCAGAAATGGGTCTCCCTAAGCTGTTCTCTGCTTTCTGGTCCCCTGAAACCTTGGCAACGCACACTGCCTCCAGCATCAGCATCAAGTCTCCTTGTGCCAGCCCTGTCCTTGGGTCTTCCTTCACGAATTACAGCCTCCAGCCTCACCAATGAGTCAGTTTTGCTGTCAAACCTCCCTGCTCATCTTCACCACAAGGCCTTGGTTCTCCAGTTCCCTTGTACTCTTGCTAGACAGGGATCCCACTTCTGATACCAAATGTGGAGTCAGTGTAGAGTAAGAACATGTGCGAACCAAAGTGCCCCAGACAAACTCTAACCAAATATTCAAGCTGCATGGGATGGATTATCACAGGACAGCTCCATACTGAGACGTCTGGCCTGTTCCTTCACAATAGCACTGCAATCCCACAATTCCTTCTGGTGCAGCTATTACTTTGACCATGAGTGTATCTGCATTTCACATAAGGATCTGGACTAAGACAGAATTCTCAACTCACTCATCTGTTAGGGTCGTTCTCTTACCGTGTTTTCGTACATCAGCAGAAAACTGGCCAGGGCCAGCTCACCCACCATCACCAGGAACATCAAGGTGAAAAACTGAAAACGATAAAATTCACAATCAGAAACATTGTACAGGCAGCGTCTCTCAGAACCATATCAGATCTTCGGTGTTCTACAGCATTGATGAGGGTTAAGCTCGTCTCAAGGCCCAGGTTTTAAACACCTGAATCAAAGTGGGAAGATGATCCTGAAGACCCCAAGCACTTAACGTCACATATCTGCCTCTGGTCCAGAGGTCTTGTTCTAATAAGAAGCTAAGGGGGACTTACAGATATGAGCAGGCAGCGGTTCTCTTTGAGGGCTCCCAGGAAGCCCAAGAAGGACACACAGGTGATGAATATCCCTATGATGAAGAGTCCATTGGCCACGGTCATGGCTGGGAAGGAGGGCATGAGTTCCGAGAAGTTGAAAGTCACCTTCAAGTAGATCCCTATGCCCAAGATGGAAGCTCCACAGATCTGTAAGGTCATCACAGTCTATTAGCCTACAGGTCAACTAACACCCACACTTATATATCCATCATGGGTTATAACATACTCAACACTCGGCCTAATCTGGTGCTCCAAAATGAGAAGCTGTACTCACACATATATTTTCAGATCCAGTACCAGGTTTCAGTTTCAGATCTGGGTCATTTTCGTGTTAATAAATATGAAATATGTGCTTTTTATATTCACCTAATTTTTTTTCTTCATACGTGTGAAAAACATGTGATCAAGTTAAAAATTGAAATGTGTAAATTGTCATTTCAAGGTTCAAGTTCAGTGCTACAGGTGTTTTAGCCATGCTGGCACAATTTACTCAGTGTTCATAGATAACAGTATATCATACAGTTTTGGAAACCACATAATAGGAAGATTACAGAACACCTTAACACAGCTTCAGACAATTTAGCCAGACATTTAGCACAATGCTAATTTTGCTAATTGTACAGTACACTGCCCAAAAAAACAAAGGGAACACTTTTTAATCAGAGTACAGCATCAACTCAGTTCAACTTCAGGTATATTGATCTGGTCAGTTAAGTAGTAGGGAGGGCCGTTAATCAGTTTCAGCTGCTTTGGTGTTAATGAAATTAACAACAGGCGCAGTAGAGGAGCAACAATGAGACACCCCCCAATATAGGAATGGTTTAAAAGGACAAGGTCATTGACATTTTGTCCCCCCTCATCTTTTCCCAGTGATTCTTCACTAGTTCTGCAGTTGACTTGGGTCAGCGTCACTACTAGTACCATTGTGCGGTACCTGGATCCTACAGAGGTTGCACAGGTAGTCCAACTACTGAAGGATGGCACATCAGTATGTGCCATTGCCACAAGGTTTGCTGCGTCTCCCAGCACAGTCTTAAGAGTACGGTGGAGATCCAGGAGACAGGCTCCTACTCTAGGAGAGCTGGACAAGGCTGTAGAAGGTAATTAACCCCTCAGCAGGACCGCTATCTGCTCCTTTGTGCAAGGAGGAACAAGATGAGCACTGCCAGAGCCCTACTGCTGTGAATGTGTCTGAGCAAACAATCAGAAACAGGCCTCATGAGGGTGGTCTGAGGGCCCGACGTCCTGTAGTCATCATCAAAAGAACAGCTGCACCCAGAAGGAGGTGTGTCTCAGTATGGATAACCCAACGCGCCAGGCGTCTCAGCCAGGTCTTCTGGATGTGGGACAACAAACCGTTAATCTTGGTGCTGACCACGGTGCCTCCACACACGGATTTGTTTTCCTTGGTGATGGTGACGTGGCGATAGGGACAGTCGTGGTAATAGTCTTAGAGCATGTATCGTTCAGCAGTCTGCCAATGGTGCTGGCACTAGGATGACTCTTGGTGGGCATCACTACTCGATGAATGTCTTGAATGTCATGGCTGTTTGGTCGGTCAGGTACAGTGAAAAGGCCCAGCCGTTCTTGGATCATTCACATGTCTCATGATGTCCAACCCACACACCAAGTTTCATTCCTGATGGTTGGTTCCTTCTGGGGACAGCTACGTGTTCTTTTGACCATGAGTATATGTGTGTGTAACATAGCTAGAGCTCTCATAGTGTGTGGCTGTGTGTGCAGTTGGATACGTACAAAGAAGATGAAGTTCACCACACACATGGTGTACTTGAGGCACTTGAGGCAGGACATCGTTCCGTCGTTCTGTTGTTCAGCCCTGCAGAATAATGACATACGTTAGCTACAGTGAAGTGGACACCAGATGTAAATGTGTTCATGTTCATGTCAAATTTAAACATCATAAGACGACAGTAACTGCTTAAATATGAGCCACCTGGACGCACCGCAATGGGTCTCTATGCAAGATTAGTCTTAGCGATACCGGCTGGGACGATGCACGCTCAGGCAACGCTCTGGCCAGGGACACCAGCTGAATAAAGTTTGATCCTTCCCTGCAACTCCTAAACCAAATTTGTCCTGACTCCTTGGGACAGAGCAAATGATTTAGCCGTTTGGACTAATAAGCTCCGCCTACTTTTTTTGCTTATTTGCATCCTAACATTCCAGCGCCACCGTTGCAAATTAGTCCTAGAGTTTACTCCCAAAAATTCGGAAAAAAAAATCTTAAAAACTCCTCCAGACCCTGAACCTCAACAATGATCAAAAACATGAGGACTTAGGTAAACAAGATGGCCGCCATATGCAAATGAGCCCTTCTAAAAAAAATACAATACAAGTAATTTAAAAATCTGTAACTCAAGAACGCTTCATCCAAGAAATTAAAAAATTGAGAATTTGGTTTAGGACTAGATTCTGGGGACGCTGAGCAAGTTTGGCGCATTTACATCAATAGGGGGCGCTATGCATGCCACTTAGCTGTTTCCATCTGTTTCTCGGCAACTGTATGTCCAACTGAGCTGCAATTTCACAAGTATTATCTCTGAGACACATTATAAGTGAATTTCTAAGGACGACTCGATACATCAAATATGACACCAAACCCCTTTAGCCAATTAGCTTTCAGTAGGCCTGTGAAAGGCTTAACGTTAGCCATTCATCATTATTTGAGGTCATTTCCAACGCACGATTTCGTGCTACTGCTGAAAATTTAGTATTTATTACATATTACATATACATATTTCTACTGATGAGGTCTTTACAATTTTCTTATTGGAGGAATAAGGGCCAAGTCTTAGACTTATGTATATAGTACTAATAGCCAATTAAATAATAAAATTACATCAAATTCACTGTAAATACCGTCCAAAATAAAGCTACAAATATTTTACCATAGTCTTTGAGTGCGGTCATAAAATAAAAATAAAGTTTCTAAAATTCTAGCTGCAAGCTTTATATCACTGGGCACCTTAAATCTTAGATCTGGAAAGGTCCGTATAAGCTTGTAAGAAACAGACTTGATTTTAATAATCAGCAAATTCTTAGTTGGGGTCATCCAAACCTTCTTCCAGCAAACATCCCTGGAACAGCAGTCACATGTGTGAAACAGTGTCACTCTGGACTGAAGCTTCTTCACTAACCTTCCTATTCTTTGTTGGACCACCGGCTTGGAAACACTCCTCATCTACTGGTGTGCTCAGTAGAATACATGAAAGGATTACTGGGGATGGCAGATAAGCCGATCCCTTATATTACGTGCTTACCCTACTACACCGATTCTTACGAACAGGAAGTAATGAAGCCCCTCCCTTTCTGTTTCCTGTTGCATGGTGGGATAGTAGTGTCCATTGTTACCGTACTCAGAAATCGTCTGGTTCTGAGTGTGCATTGTGGGATTTTGAGTATACTCGACCTTTAGATTCCTAATGTAGTATATACTACATACTTAAACACTAGATCGTATTATTAAGTGTGCTATTAGGACACGCCCTTTATGCCCTACTAGTTAAGATGCACCATAAGTGTAGTTCAACTGAAAATCTGTGTCACTGGGTTGAAACGGACTACTCCCAGTGTGAGGACGGAGAATTGGGATGGTCATTGCATCCTAACATTTCAACCTGGTGCAGCTGATCTTCAGAAGACCACTGGATATCACAGTTAACTACTCAGATCAGCAAGCTTCGTCCCTCACGGTCTACATCACTGGACCTGTTCATCCTCCACCTGCCACAACCTGCACCCTTGTCCCTCCTATTCATTCCTTTCTGTCCTCTGCTTCAACTATCCCAGCTGAACTACCACACCTACCCCACCTTCTTCTCTCTCACTGGGAACGGCCAGGAATTCTTTCCGTTTTTCCCGGTCTGTCTCCAGACCAGTCATATCGCCTGTTTCTGGGCTGAGACTGTCTAAGAGAAGGTTTTGAGGAATTGAATGACTTTGTCCTGGAAGGGACAGAATGACTTTGGCGTCAGAGGGAAACTGGAAGTGTCTTGTTTAATCAAGTTCTCCACCATTTTCTCATACTTTGTCAACTCTGTACCACCCTCCCCCACCCTAGAGGATTATCAAATCGCCGTTTGTCCCAGTCTCACCCATTAGTCCCAGTTCTCCCACTATGATTTTCTCCTCCTACCACTGGTGACAAGCTACAGCTTCTAACATCCCTACCCATAGGTCACTGGATCCCGTCCATCCACAGTGCTCCAGACCCCTCATTAACTCCACTACATATAGATTCTTCACATCATGTACTTTCAGGGTGGCCACTTTCTGAACCCCCAAAAGATGGAGATCAGAAAGGAGGGGGCGGGTCAGATACTGTACCAGAACAGAATTAAAATCAAAACCACATATGTGATGCTTTAATCTTCTAACGGGGTGGAATGGATGACATTCCTGAGTCTGACGGGAGCTTACTAATTTACCAGCCTCTAGAGCGCTGACCTGCAGTTAGCCGGTAGGCGAGTCAGGATGTCACATGACTTTCTTAAACCAATGCCAGGCATGTCACGGACGTGAGCCCACATAATATAGCTGGCGAGTGAACATTTTAAATAGTTCATCCCGAAAAGAGGAATAATAGGACTGGGACTGAAAACCGGGTTGTCCAGCCTAAAACCGGACCACTCTATGTACTCTAGGCCTTAAAGACCACAGGGGAGGTGCTCATTCTGAGAGTCGTGTCTCCTTCTAACCCAGGATCAGCTCCAGGGTCCTAACCGTTCTGACTAACGGGCACACTACAGAAACCTCCCGTGTGAATGTGACCGAAACAGCAAGAAGCTCCTTGCAACAAGACTGACCAGACTGTCGCAGTTCCTGATTCTTGTAGCCCACATCAGAAAAGCCCCATATGTGGAAGAACAGATCCAGGGCCCGCTTACCATCCAGGGCAAACTGCATGTGAGCTGAAAGCAGCCCATATATTAAAATGGTCGTATGGCCCACAGATTTGGGCCACTTCCTGTTGACGAGTTATGTACCAGTCAGTTATGCTTTAAGCAGGGACTAACAAGGACCGGTCACTGCAGGTCTCTGCCGGATACGACACACTGCACTGTAAAAAACTCAGGCCTAAAATGTTTTGGCCCAACACAGTCTAGACTCATTACTAGCAGAGGCGTCCCTTGCCACCAGCCAAGGAAGACAACTGCTTGGGGCCCCCAGGCCAGCGAGGGACTCCCTGAAGTTACAGTTTTGAATGACTAGTTTCTTAATGTTGTTCATATTTACATTTCAGAACTGTTTTTGTTGGTGTCAGATTACTTCTAACATGACCATGAGCGCTATTTGGAGGGGGCCCAGTGTTAATTTTTGCCTAGCACCCCAACATGGTTTAGAATAGCACCTGCGAACTGATAACACTACTACATGTCTTGGAGCACAGTTTATTTTTTTATGGCGTAGTCAACCTTTCGGACATGTAGACTTATTCTGGAAATCCAAAGCTGATAGTCACAGCACATGCCTCCGGTCTGGTGGCACAGACTGTCTTATACAACACTCACATACATACAAGTCCCACTCAACAGGAAAGTGTCTGTGGGCTGGTGTTTGTACTAGTGGTTAGGAGTGGTGGGCCAACTCTAGCAGTGGGGGGTTTAAAGGTAGCTAAGATGCAACACTCTAATGGGCTCTGCCAATGCATGTTGCCCTCTCTTAGGGCTCATTCTCTATATTAACCAGGGGCTGGTCTCATAAAGCAGGACTTACTGCTTAGTCAGCTAAACTGAGGGCTCTTTCTCTTTTCATTGGGCAGCGTCAGCATATCAATGTACTTTGCTTGGCTAATCTGCTCCAGGGGCCATTTAGGTTCAGGATTTTAAATTACCAACAGCTACTGGCATCGGACCAATCAGGATCAGCCTTCTCTCCAGTACTTATTAGTACTTCTCTCTATTTACGTGTTAAAATCTATCCTTCTTTAAAAAAAACAAGAGTTTCAGGCAATTTACTGTTCAACACTAACGTCACCATGACTGCCGAAATGGTAATCGAACAACCCCATAACTTTAGACTTTAGAGTTTATGCAGTCAGGCAGTCAACCTCAATGGCAGAACCAATTGAGCCTCTGTTTGAGTTTTACCTATAGGTTGATGCCCATGTATTGAAACCTACGTGTGCAGTGAAAGAAACAGTGCAGCTCATTATGCCAATAAAGGTGTGTGGTGCAAATAGGTCATATGGTTTGATACCACAGTGTCCTGCTTAGCTAGAACTTGATGGTCTTCAGGAAGATGAAAGTTGAAGTTGAGTGTGCTGGGTTAAAATAGTATTTCATGAAAACCCCTCCTAGGACATGTTATCGTTAGTGGCCGAGACGTCAGTAGGTCATTCGGTGTTGTTCCACCAGCATGCTGTTTAATAACCAACCAACCAACCAACTGAACAAACAACCAAATAAACAACCAACCAAACAAACATTAAACCAACCAACCAACCAACTGAACAAACAACCAACCAACTAACCAACCAACTGTACAACCGGACAACAAACCAACCAACCAAACAACCAACCAACTAACCAACCAACTGTACAACCGGACAACAAACCAACCAACCAAACAACCAACCAACCAACCTACCAACCAACTAACCAACCAACTGTACAACCGGACAACAAACCAACCAACCAACCAACCGAACAACCAACCAACCAACTAACCAACCAACTGTACAACCAACCAACCAACGGAACAAACAACCAACCGAACAACAAACCAACAAACCAACAACTGACCAACCAACCAACTAACCAATCTACTGTACAACCAACCTACCAACTGTACAACCAACCAACCAACTGAACAACCAACTAACCAATCAACTGTACAACCAACCAACCAACTGTACAACCAACCAACCAACCAACTAACCAACCAACTGTACAACCAACCAACCAACTGAACAACCAAACAATGAACCAACCCAACCCAAGGAGATGGTTGGTAGCTGCCACTGTAAAACTCTCTAAACGTGGTTCTGTTCTGTGTGTTAGGTGCTGTGAAACTGAAACATTGCCCGGAACCTTGTCAAAGCAGAACTTCGTATGAGCCTAAGGTGTGGTGATACAGTTAAAAAGTCCTCCGAGTTAAAACCCAGCATAGAGTGAACATTCTGTTGGTCAAAAAAACCCAAAAAAAACAGTGTGCATGGCAGAGTCCGCTAATGCAGAACAGAAAAAACACGACTTCCTCTTTGTGGTGCAGTTGAGGGTGGAGTCAGGGCACTCGCAGCCATTTGTCTTGATGAACACGCACTTTCATGTCTATGAACACATTTCCTCTCATTCTCAAGTTTCGCCAAAAACAAAAAAAATACCAGGTTCCTGTGTCGGTTCAGCCGTGTCGGTTATCAGACCGCAAGTTAATTAATGGAACAAATTCTTGAAGATGGTCTCGAAATATATCAGCCATTTTAAAACACCCTCAAATGACATTTTTGGCCTTGACGGCTTATTAGACGATACACAACATGGAAGACAAAGACGTCGCTGTTGAGTATTCATGCGTGTGGAAGCTTTTCTAAATTCAAATTCAAAACTTATTCATAAAGACCCCGACAAGGTACTTTTAAATACAATGGAGGTTTAAATACGATAAATATTATTCTGTAGCTGGATTATTATTTGTGGGTTCTGAAACTCCAACATAAGATGGTACCAAGGCCGTTGCTCACAGTGGTGGTGAATGGAACCAGACTCAGTCCCTTGAAAGAGTTCAATCCCCTGCAGGACAGCACTGTCTGATGTTGAAGTCACTGTTTTACGATAGTTTAGAGAAGGTTTTCCATATTTATTACAATTTTACCACAAACATCATAAATATCAACACTCCGAGGACACGTGGAGGTTCACTGGTGGTTTGGATAGTAAATAAACTGGGTGTGTTGTAGACAGGTAGACCCCAGGTTCCTATCACCACCACCACCACTGTAAAGAACATCTGAGTCTATATGTGTGTTGTAGACAGGTAGACCCCAGGTTCCTATCACCACCACCACCACCGTAAAGAACATCTGAGTCTATATGTGTGTTGTAGACAGGTAGACCCCCGGTTCCTATCACCACCACCACCGTAAAGAACATCTGAGTCTATATGTGTGTTGTAGACATGGAGACCCCAGGTTCCTATCACCACCACGACCACCGTAAAGAACATTGGTGTCTATATGTGTGTTGTAGACATGGAGACCCCCGGTTCCTATCACCACCACCACCGTAAAGAACATCTGAGTCTATATGTGTGTTGTAGACAGGTAGACCCCAGGTTCCTATCACCACCACCACCACTGTAAAGAACATCTGAGTCTATATGTGTGTTGTAGACATGTAGACCCCCGGTTCCTATCACCACCACCACCACTGTAAAATACATCTGAGTCTATATGTGTGTTGTAGACATGGAGACCCCCGGTTCCTATCACCACCACCACTGTAAAGAACATCTGAGTCTATATGTGTGTTGTAGACATGGAGACCTCTGGTTTCCATCAAGATGTAAAGAACATCTAAGTCTATATGGTTCTTTTCAACATCTAACTCCGAGTGACTTTCATATCTCAACCGCTAAACAATGTGGAAAAAAGCTTTGGTAGAATTCCTCCTCAAACTTCCAACACCCAGGAAACACCTTTTCCGTTAAACGATAAGAAACGGAATTCTCTTACCGTGTTGATCAATTCGAATACTCCAACAAACGGATGGGCCTCGGACCAGTCCGGCCAGAGTCGGGCACCAAAGATAAACTGAACACAGATGCAGGTTCAGCTTTGATCACTCGGTCTTTGCGCAACTGTCTGTGGGAACGTTTCGGTTGACTTCACTTCCTCCATCAGAGACTCTCTTAGTGCTGACCTAGAGCCACATCCTCTGACGAGAGTTACAGCCTCAGCTGATACGAGGCAAATATAAAACTGGCCTCAGATCAGTGAGAATAACAACTCCTCCCACAGAACACCTCCTCACCAACACATCACACAGTCTGTACAAAGACCACGGTGACACACAGAAAGACGCACTATGGAAAAAGAAAAAAAAAAAGGCGTCGACTGATTCAGCGCAGTCTATTAGCAGCGCCGATGACTTTAACGCAGCATGGTCTCTAACTTTAGCTTCCCCTCCACTGAAAGAAAAGGCAGAAGTCACTGTTCGGCTGGCCGTATCTGCTGCTGCAACGCATAAGCGAGACTAACCGCAGCACAGCCGCAGTGATGTTAAGGCAGAGGGGTTTTTATATGTGAGTGCAAGCAGATGGGTGTGCGCCCACAGCGGCCTAACTCAAGAGGTTTGAAACAATTGTTATGCAGCGTTCATGTGAAGAGAACGCAATCTTACACCAGCCATTCCAGTTTTCATTTTTCATCAATAAACTCAACACATGTTCCTCTCAACTCTTAAGTGACAATAGTCCTTGAACACCACCCTTTTGACCTTTTTGATGTGGAGTAAAGCTGCTCCATTGATCACCACCTTTGTGGTGAGTTGGAGGGCCAAAGCGCCACTGAACTTCTTTGGGGTTGAGTTGGAGTGATGAAGCTCCACTAAGCTACGCTTTGGAATCAGTTAAAAGAAGCTTCATTGAACACCTTAGGGTTGAGTTAGAGTGGCAACGCTCTTTTAAACTTCATTAGGATGGATGGGAGTGACGAAGAACCTTTGAACACCACCTTTGGGTTGAGCTGGATGATAAAAAGCTTCACTGAAGACCTTTGGGTTGAGTTTGGGAGTGCTGAAGCTCCACTGAACTTCTTCGGGTTGAGTCTTGGAGTGCTGAAGCTCCACTGAAGTCCTTTGGGTTGAGTTTGGGAGTGCCGAAGCTCCACTGAAGACCTTTGGGTTGAGTTTGGGAGTGCCGAAGCTCCACTGAACTCCTTTGGGTTGAGTTTGGGAGTGCCGAAGCTCCACTGAAGACCTTTGGGTTGAGTTTGGGAGTGCCGAAGCTCCACTGAACTCCTTTGGGTTGAGTCGGAGTGAAGCAGCCTCATTGAACACGACCTTTGGGTTGAGCTGGAGTGCCAAAGCTCCACTGAAGTCCTTTGGGTTGAATCTTGGAGTGCTGAAGCTCCACTTAAGTCCTTTGGGTTGAGTTTTAGGAGTGCCGAAGCTCCACTGAAGACCTTTGGGTTGAGTTTGGGAGTGCCGAAGCTCCACTGAACTCCTTCGGGTTGAGTTTTGGAAGTGCTGAAGCTCCACTGAACTCCTTCGGGTTGAGTCTTGGAGTGCTGAAGCTCCACTGAAGTCCTTTGGGTTGAGTTTTGGGAGTGCCGAAGCTCCACTGAAGACCTTTGGGTTGAGTTTGGGAGTGCCGAAGCTCCACTAAACTCCTTCAGGTTGAGTCCTGGAGTGCTAAAGCTCCACTGAACTCATCTGGGTTGAGTTTTGGCGTGCTGAAGTGAGTTAAGTCAGAGTGAAGCAGCCTCATTGAACACCACCTTTGGGTTGAGCTGGAGTGCCAAAGCTCCACTGAAGACCTTTGGGTTGAGTTTGGGAGTGCTGAAGCTCCACTGAAGACCTTTGGGTTGAGTTTTGGGAGTGCCGAAGCTCCACTGAACTCCTTCGGGTTGAGTTTTGGAAGTGCTGAAGCTCCACTGAACTCCTTCGGGTTGAGTCCTGAAGTGCTGAAGCTCCACTGAACTCATCTGGGTTGAGTTTTGGCATGCCGAAGTGAGTTGAGTCGGAGTGAAGCAGCCTCATTGAACACTACCTTTGGGTTGAGCTGGAGTGCCAAAGCTCCACTGAAGACCTTTGTGTTGAGTTTTACAGTTCAAGCTCCACTGAACACCACCTTTGATCGAGTTAGAAGAAGCTTCACTGAACACCTTGGAGTTAAACTCTATTGACCCCTCTTGGGATGAGTTAGAGTGATCCAGCTTTATTAAACTCCTTTAAGGTTGAGTCAAAGCAGCGAAGCTCCAATGAACACTTGTATGCTGAATTAGAATCATGCAGCTCCACTGAACACTGTACGCTGGGTCTAAATGATTAAGCTTCAATCAACACTGTCAAGATGATGATTTGGATTGATGAAGCTCCATTAAACACCTTTGAGATGAGTTGGCGTGACGAAGCTCTGTAGAACACGTTGGGATGAGGCGAGGTCATGAAGCTCCACTAACCACCTTTAGGTTAAGACGAAGTAATGAAGCTCCACTAAACATCTTTATGTTGAGTGAGCGTGAAGAAGCGTTTCGAACACCTTTGGGTTGAGATGGAGCTTCAATGCTTCAATTAACACCTTTGGGATATGATGGAATGAAGTATGTGATCTAGAACTAATCGTCCTACATCAGTACCTGACCCCAGTAATGCTTTTCAGGCTGAATGCAGTTGAATTCGGACAGCAATGTTCCAACGTCTAGTGTAAAGCCATCCCAGGAGAGGAAATCTAAAAGTATCTGGATCCTTACTTCAAGGTTTTCCTGATTAGTACTGTTGAGTTCGGCATGTTCATTGTGGTTTAGACCAGGACGCCTTCAAGGCCCGTGTTCAATAAACTCCACATACGTTCCTCTTAACTCTTAAGTGACACTGGTCCTTGAACACCACCCTTTTGACCTTTTTGAGTTGGAGTAAAGCCGCTCCATCGATCACCACCTTTGTGTTGAGTTGAAGGGCCATAGCTACACTAAACTTCTTTGGGGTTGAGTTGGATTAGTACTATTGAGTTCAGCACATTCATTGTGGTTTAGACCAGGACGCCTTCATGGCCAGTTTTCAGAATATTCCATTTAATATTTTAGTCAGCAATCGCTCCCTGGAGACTATTTCTGGTAACTGTGTCATAGGAGTTTCAGCCGCCTGAAAACAAGATGTAAATTCAAGAGCAAATTTCCCTTAATAACCTTTCCGGTAACTGAGTGGGTAGGATCTTTTTTAGGGTCTTTGGACAGTTCGGAACAAGCATTAGAAAGGAGAAGCGAAACAACCCTCAAGTCACAGAGCCAGACCCGAGTCAAGGCTACAGCAGTTCACTTTCCATCTAAAGACTTTCTGTAAACCTTAAAACAGACCAAGGCTTTATACGTCTTCAAGAGATCTCGAGGGAGAGACGACGGTATCTCCAGTACACCATGAAGATAGCTCCACCTGAATACTAGAACCTCTGACTGGAGTAGAACACCGTCCGGGTATCTCCAGTACACCATGAAGATGGCTCCACCTGTATACTAGAGCATCTGACTGGAGTAGAACACCATCCGGCTATCTCCAGTACTCCATTAAGATAGCTCCACCTGTACACTAGAACATCTGACTAGAGTAGAACACCATTCGGGGATCTGCAGTACACCATGAAGATAGCTCCACCTGTACACTAGAACATCTGACTGGAGTAGAACACCATCTGGGGATCTGCAGTACACCACGAAGATAGCTCCCCCTGTATACTAGAATCTCTGACTGGAGTAGAACACCATCTGGGTATCTCCAGTACACCATGAAGATAGCTCCTCCTGTACACTAGAATCTCTGACTGGAGTAGAACACCATCTGGGAATCTCCAGTACACCATGAAGATAGCTCCCCCTGTACACTAGAACCTCTGACTGGAGTAGAACACCATCTGGGTATCTCCAGTACACCATGAAGATAGCTCCTCCTGTACACTAGAATCTCTGACTGGAGTAGAACACCATCTGGGTATCTCCAGTACACCATGAAGATAGCTCCTCCTGTACACTAGAATCTCTGACTGGAGTAGAACACCATCTGGGTATCTTCAGTACACTACAGACAGTGTTGCATTAGACAGAGTTAGTATACGAGTTGTTGGGAATAAAGGCGAAGTCTCGTCCTGATCTGTCACTTGCCGCTAAATCATGGCTACAAATCGCCCACTCATAGAAAACGACTGGTCACTCGTCGCCTGCTAGTGTGAACATAGGTTTATATTGCCAACCAGGTCTTCTCCTTTAACAGGACGCTCCTGTTACTCTTAGCTGAGGGGACTGTGTGCCGGACGGAGTATAGGCGGATGTTGACAGGTGAATAAGAGTAAGGACCATTTCCCCTTTTTGTGGGGAATCTGAACAGAACAAGCATGACAGAATAGTCCAGATCTTTCAGCGTTTGGTCTGCTGTGGAACTTTATCAGAAACCCGGCTTCCTCTCTGCTCTCCAGCAACCTACTGCAGCAAAGGGCAAATAAAGGTGAAGCGGGAACAAGGAGAGCGTGTGGGACGAGTCGATTACCATCCGCACCTTCCCAGTTCTGTCAATGCCTGTTCCCTGCAGTAGTAAAGGGAACTTAATGGTCAGAAGCTAGAACACACAACAAGGTCACGACCTCAACCTCGTCTTCTACTACAGAGCAAAGGCCTTGTTAGTGTTGGTACAGCCACAGCTTGTACGGATACACAGATTGGTTGGTCGTCTCCACCAAGATTAAAGCGGGACTCGTCACTGAAGATGACACGTCACTCCATAATAGTCTGATACGACACCATGGCAGTCTTCGGCGATGTTGATGTGGCTTTTAGGGAAGTCACCCCAACGGTCTGTGTAGCCGTCTGCCAAAGGTGCTGAACGTTAGACCCCAAACATGGCTGCCGGGTCAGTGAGGTACCGAGTTAAGGCACATCCTTGCTTACGTCACATGTGCAGCTGAGTGGGGAAACCTAGCACGTCATATATATATATATATATATATATATATATATATATATATATATATATATATATATATATATATATATGGTTGCTTCAAGAACTGGTTTGCCACACAGTACAGGGGTACAGTCTGCACCCCTCCGCCAGGCATCAGGCAGAGTTTCCGTTTCATGTAGCTTAGAACCTCTGGCTCCCATCACCATCCATGAGCAATCCTGACTACGTAATGGAGCATTTCACAGTAACTTGTTTCTCAGCTGTAGCAGGAGACACCGCAAAGATCTCACAGGTTCCCACAAGTCTGACACCCCTGCAGTCAACAGTCCAAAGGACAAGACAGTACGGTGTCACACTGTAAACTGGGATACTTACGCTTTGTGCCTCGGTAGACTGGCCAGTAATCTTGTAGGCCAGACCTCTTACCCGAAGTAGAACACCATCCGTGTATCTTCAGTACATCATGAAGACAGCTCCACCTGTATATTAGAACCTCTGACTGGAGTAGAACACCATCCGGGTATCTCCAGTACACCATGAAGATAGCTCCCCCTGTACACTAGAACCTCTGACTGGAGTAGAACACCATCCGGGTATCTCCAGTACATCATGAAGATAGCTCCCCCTGTACACTAGAACATCTGACTGGAGTAGAACACCATCCGGGTATCTCCAGTACACCATGAAGATAGCTCCACCTGTATACTAGAACATCCGACTGAAGTAGAACACCATCCGGGTATCTCCAGTACATCATGAAGATAGCTCCCCCTGTACACTAGAACCTCTGACTGGAGTACTGTAGAACACCATCCGGGTATCTCCAGTACACCATGAAGATAGCTCCACCTGTATACTAGAACATCCGACTGGAGTAGAACACCATCCGGGTATCTCCAGTACACCATGAAGATGGCTCCACCTGTATACTAGAACATCTGACTGGAGTAGAACACCATCAGTGTATATCTTGGGTACACCATGAAGATAGCTCTACCTGTACACTAGAACCTCTGACTGGAGTAGAACCAGTAATCTTGTAGGCCAGACCTAATACTCTCATTGGAAGGTCCAGCAGACCATTTCCATGGACGGTATTACATTTGGCAGAGGCTTTCGGTAGTGGACCGAACCTTAGTCTACAGCATAGAAGGTAGGGGTGATACGAACTACACTAGACCAACCACTAGGTGGAGCTTCTATGGCAACTCTCCAGAGAGCACTAGAGCCCACATATTAACAAGGACATAGGTGTGTCACTAATGTGAAGCACTGCCATCATCAAGCACCAAAAACATGAATGCTAATGGCGCCCCCTTGTGGGCATGTCCCACCTGCTAAATGTGAGTGAGTGAGTGGGTTGGTTTGTTAGTTACAAGCCAGATCCATGAGATGCCTTTTATGTGTAGCAGAACTGAACACTTTTCATTTGTGTGCTCTGGGAGACTCACTCGCAATCTAATAAGCCATACTTGCATTCGCCCGAGGGCATTTAGCTGACTAGCTCTCCAAAGAGCCTTATGAGGTTAATCAGATTACAGTAGGCCAGTGTAGAGTTAGGAGTCTCGCCCAAGGACTTGTATTGGCGTAGCACAGCATAGAGCTCTTGACTCTTGAAGAGGAGGTTTGGACATGTGGACTGACACCGATACTGGGTGGTCCGGGAACCCTGTGCCCAAGCAAGCTAAAATAAATAAATAAAAAAATAAAATTTGATTTGTGAAATGAACCTTTGTGGAACTTCAGAGTCTTTTTTACAGACTCCACCTTCCTGTTCCTGCATTACCGGGTTCAATAAGACTCCGACACCTTTCAGTTTACGAAAAAAAAAATCATCTTATAATCTTTTATTGTGTATGTAATGTATTTGACACGTGAGAACAGACAGGATTGTAGAACAGTGGTTTTGCAGGCTAGACTTTGATCAAATAAATTTCTTGTTCGTTTCTCAGTTTTGATCCAGCGCTTCGATTTGACGGTAACAGTAAGTTATAAAATCTGCTCTGGTATTTACAACGTGCTTAAAATCAACAGAATTCAAGTAAACAACTGATGAAAACAAACTTCCACACTTGCATCGAGGAATAACCAGGTGCCATTAGTGCCGGCGAGTCACGTAAGGCCTGATTCCATTTCAACCTCTGAGCTGAATCGAACGCTACAGGTAGCTACAGATCTGCTTCGGCATTTGGCTTATAAGGCTTTTAAACAGTTCAATTCGGTAGAGTAGCTTTTGATCCTTCTCCAATGGACATATAGAGGCACCGCTGAAAACTTACTATAACTATTCAGGATGCCGTCAAACCCTTTTTTAAATTAGTAGTCCAAAGAGCTCAAGCTCCAGGATAAAGGAACAGAACAGCACTTGCCGTTGCGGTGATCGCAACTATGAAAACTCTCCAGACTTGGACCTTCTGCAGTTTTAGATCTCCATCTACTGAATCTGTTTTTTCAATCTCCGTAAACAATCATTCGGATGAGTTTCCGAGACAACCTGTTGACGTCCTTGTATCAGAAGCTAATGGACAGCTGCTTTTCCGTATCAGTAAACTTGTACACCAAACTTCTGAGACCTTAAGTCAAAGTCGCTTGTAAATTAAGCTGTACATCTGAATTCCTTCATTCGGATACGGGACTATTTTTCCAGAGGAAAGAATCTTGAACTGCTGGAAAAAGCGAAACTAACCGGAACTACTTTTATTATTTACTTTTTATTAATTTTTTTTTTTCCCCCCACAGGGCTGCTCTAGTGTTAGAAAGCTGGATAAAACCTATTTAAAAACAGCTTCTAAAGCTCCACCTAAATCCCAAATTATTCGAGGTTTACATCTGGAATCTTAAATTAGCATGGCTAAAGGTTTATTCGCAAGATCGAGCAAATGCACTTGGGCTTCCAATAAAGTAAGTTGGTGTATCTCTGGTAACAGATACGGCACATGGAGATAAGGTAGATGTAGATCGCTGACGTTTTCCCGTAATACTTGCGGCAGGGTCGCGTCCACTAGCTACGAGAAACGGCGATACATTGTTTGACTTCATGCTAACTGTGCAAGCAGAGCACTGGAGTAAGGCTCTGGAGGGAAGTCTTGTTTCTGCATTGCGCTGGGTAATTCGCGATCATCGCAGCCAGCTATCGTTGTATTGAAGGCCCCTATAACCCAGCGAACCCCGCCCACCCCACCAATTAAAACACACCTATTCACAGCATTGATATAAAAGTTTGAATCATATGACGACCATGAACCATACGGGCCACTGCACACCAGACATGTCGTACCGCGTCGCGTAGCACAGTGCCTCAGAGTGTTGGTAGGCGGCAGGTTCAGTCTCTACTGGTATACACCGAATGACTTAAAGGGTTCAGTATCACTTACAACGCTTGGTTTCAGTTTGCTAGCTCTTTGCTAACTGGCTAATCTCCAGCTGAACTCATACCGTTAGCTGAGCTAACACACAACTAGCATCTGTCTGTGTATCTAAAAGACTGGCTGCTTTTCTCTGAGCAACCACATAAGGCCCCAGCCTGCGACTGTCTGGTGTCTCAACATGGCCTCACCATATTGGTGGTAAGGAACTGAACGCTGCTCGAGGCGGTACTGGCGACTGCGTGCCAACCATCCATTAAAATGGCCTCGATCTTTTGGATGCAGCGCAACACGGTACATCCGGTGTGCAGTTGCCTTCAAGTCATCATCACAACACATTTCCAGCACAAAATCTGATCCAGCGCTGCGATTGGCTGCGGATAATCACGTAAACTAAACACAAACAAACAGACGGAATCGGGAACAAGCGCAATTACCCAGAATCCAGTGCACTTCTTTTCCGCAAAACAGAAATTAAACCAGCAAAAAAACGAACAAAGAAAGGGCAGTAGCGGTCATAAGGCTTCACGAAGCCTACATAAACGCTTATTCTAACAATTAAGGGTCATTCCACCTTAACACCTGCCGACTACAGAGGCTCACTGGAAAACACCGTCTACACAATGTCTACACAGGTTTATGGCAGCTGTTATGAGAGGCTTATGTAGGCATTAGTAGGCTTATGAACGCTCCTGTGTTACTAGATCAACGTATTGCTGGTTTGGGTTGAGAACACTTAAAAGGCGAGAGGAGAAGGTTTAGTACGTGGCATCAAAACACAAACTGCAGCTGAACCAGGTTAAAAGACAATGGCAACAATCAATGGTGAACAAACGGTGTTTACGAGCGCCGTAACACCAACAAATCCAAACACACTGTTAAAACGGGGAGCACTTACATCATGGAAGAGCAGCTATTACAGTTTAAAAAAACAAAAAACAAATGGGTTACATATTTATCAGAGTTGTACTTAAAGGGGTGGGGATGGAGTTTCCAGGTAAACATCATTCTAAGAGTGGGTTTGGTGTGAAATGCTCGGTTCTAGAGAAACTTAAGAGTCTGGACTGTTCACAGTGGTGGTGAATGGAACCAGACGTCCACCTCTAACAGCACCCTTACAGAAAGCTACTACATGAAATGGGTATGAAAACCCTACCTGGTATCCGAGACACTGGCTACAGGTGCACTGAACATTCAGCTGGTGATTTGTCTGCTTGAGATGATCCATTTTTGGCCAAAAGAGACCAAGAGGCTAAAACATCTGACCCAGAAAACGTAAACAGGCCCGGGATGAACCAGACTTCGGATCAGACACGTGTCTGAACGGTAAGAAGATCTGAGAGTAGAGCAAAGAGACTACCGCCCTTCAACCCTCCTACTGAACCTCTACTGGTTTAAACTCGTCGTTATTAACGCCTTAGTGAAGCAACCAGGGTGTGGTCTGGGGGTTATGGTGGGGATCTGGTTCTCCTTGCTTCCCTGCGCTGGTCAAGCCCAAACGCGTTCAAACGGTTTGAGCAGGACTAGATCCAACAGTGAAAATGCCACCTGTGTGAAACTACCATTACAGTCCACTGTGGTTGGAGACGTTGGCACACACTGCAGCCTACACCCTACCTGGTACCTGTAGTGCTCTTATTTCATGTAGGCCAATGTTTACTTTCAACTTTCCAAACTTCAGCTGCCAGCTGAGGACTTAATGGCTTGATGCGTCGCTAGTTTTTTGAAAAGGTTGGAGCCGATGGTGAATGGAACCAGACGCCCACGAGACAATTGGCCCTCAACGGAAAACTATTGTTTCACTGTGTAGGTTCCCTGGTGGTTTTGACAACATGTAAAGAGTCTATATTTGTGTGGTAGCCATGGTGACACCTGGTTCCCACCACCACTGTAAAGAACATCTGAGTCTCTACAATCAACCATTTCACACCGAACCCACTCTGACCGACTCTGTTCATCTCTCAAACACTGAACTATGGGAGGGGGAATTTTGATCATTTTCGATCATTGGTATTCCCCTTTAAGAAAACAAAAACGTATCAACCTCACCTCGGCTCCAAGACCACACAAACACGTTCGGTGTTTTAGGGCGATTGGAGCAAGTGCAAAACTCACGACGTTCCAGCAGCTCCCACACACTCACTCAAATATACTCTCTCTCTTCTTCATACAGTAATGTGCTAGATAGATTAGTAACCGAAAGGGACGAGAACGGCTGGTTTCTCTCAGTAGAGGTCAGATATGGCTCTTTTGTCTAGTTTGGGCTTCAGAGGTAATGTCAGTTTGTTGCAGCAGTGAGGAGAGACTTCAGAATGGGCTCAGTCTTTAAACCAATCACACTCATATTAAACCTCTCTCTCTCGCGCTCTCCCTCACTCTCTCTCTCTCTCTCTCTCTCTCTCTCTCTCTCTCTCTCTCTCTCTCTCTCTCTCTCTCTCTCTCTCTCTCTCTCAATAGAAACGCTTGCGACTGCGGTTCTTCCAGCGCTGGTAGATGATGAGGCCAACCACGATGAGAAGAACGAGCCCGATCACGGAGAAAACGAAGAGGAAGAAGAGTGTAAGTGTGCTCATGCCTTCATCCACCACGTCCACTGCGGGGGAAAGAAAGAGGAAGAGAAAGAAAATGTAATGTAGCGTAATGGGAAATCATTCAAGCACTCGATTGCTGCTTCCAGCTGGTTTACATTTTTATAGAATCCGAGAATTCTACACCAACCAACACAGATCTACCCAGGGGGTCTAGTTTTGTGGGACTGGAGCATTACAGAACACGATGTGGAGTTCTCACACTGCAGCATAACTCTAAAGAGTTGGATATAGAGTTTGGCTCATCCCAGATGAGTTTTACAGCACGTGTGTGGTATCTGTCACAACAAATCAGGTCTACTTTCGGCGGTTTTGTCAAGTTTATACTGATGGATAGGTTTTAATAGGCTGATTCAGCTGTTCTGGTGGTGCTAGCATCATAGCCTACACCCCTAGCTACTGTAATATGGCTAAAGATGCTTTATAACATTGGTACCCAACACTACAAGGTCCAGACTCCAACCTAACTTACAACACCCATGTATCAAGAACCATTACAATCCATCTGGGGGCCCCTGAGAGCTGGGTGGCCTGGCTGTAAAGCTTCTGACTCCAGATTCCAGTTCGGGATTTCATAACCACTGGTAGCTAGATGACCTGCTGATGGTTCTATGTGGCCGAACGTTCTGCGAAGCAGTGGTCACCCAGTCTCCTCCTGGAGATCTACGTTTTCTCCTTTGGTTTCAACCTGCAGCTTCTTACCCAACGAACCACTGGGGCCCTGTCTACATTTGAAGCCCCAATTCAATTTCAATTTGTTTCTCAGTTTCAATCTTTATCACTGCTGATTCATACTCATCTATAGTGACTCAAATCGGTCACTGATGTGGACAGGCCTGTGTCCTTAAAAGACCTGCATGCGCACATACTAATCAGTAACGTCAACCCCTGGTCCCCATGCCTCGTTACACTGAACGATGGAATATGCACCGTATAAATGAATGAATGAATGAATGAATGAATGAATGAATGAATGAATGTTTGGCAGTTCTCATTAAGGTTGCATGAGAATGCATCAGACATGCATCCGATCTATAACCACATATGAAAGTGGCCAAGACCTGAAAACATATCAGATCTGTCATATGAAGGCAACCTGGTAATGTGAGCACAGCTAAGCCATCTGAATTTCTAAAGACTGGTGGGGCTCCTACACGCCAGCGCTGGAACTACAACACGGTATCATTACCAGGGACATCTCGGTAATCCACACTGGGTATCAAAACCTCCTCCTCGTTCTCCAGCTCCTCAGGACTCCTCTCCACTGACAGCTCAAACAGCTTGAGGGAGACCAGGTCATGATTGTCTGCAAAAGACAAGAACACGTTTCTTGTGATGGCACAAAATGCAGCACATCGAAAGCAGTACAGCTCCACTCCTGTTCCTCCATGGTCAGGACCACCACAGAGCAGGACCACCACTGTGTAGGAGCAGACGAGCGATCGTCTCTGACTGTCCATCTACAAGGTGGACCAGCAAGGTAGGAGTGTCTAATAGAGTGGACAGTGAGTGGACACAGTGTCTAAACACTCCAGAAGCACTGCTGTGTCTGATCCACTCACACCAGCATGTTGGTGTGGGAATGATCCACCACCCACATCATACCTGCTCTGTGGTGGTCCTGTGGGGGTCCCGACCATTGAAGAACAGGGTAATACAACTTCAACAAATGATTCATTCAAACCTGACAGGTCTCCGGTAACTGAAGAGGCTCCAAAGTAGTAGCCCTGAGGCATGTGCACACCCGGGACCTCCAAACAGTCCTTCCACTCCTGCTTGCCTTCTATGTCCATCATGATCTGAGTGAAAGACATGAACAGTAAAGCAGTGAGTACACGGGGGGCCTATGAGCTGACCACAGACCAGCTTTACTGACATTAAAGACCCCACTTACTATTCAAATGGCTACGAGTGGTTTGGTGTGAAGTGCTCTGTTCTAGAGAAACCTACTGAGTTGTTCACAGTGGTGGTGAATGGAACCAGACGTCCACCTCTAAAAAAAGCCTCACAGGAAGTCGTGGGTATTAAATGGTTATGAACACACTGCTCCACTACTCCATCCATCTACCTATCTATCCAATGTGACTCACCTACTGTGCAATATTAGCTGCTGCACCTCATCACCTCTGCACCACCTGTATCTGTTTACCGTCTATTCTTCTGCAACAATGCAAATTTGCCCATGTGGGATAATGAAAGGCTATACCATCTTTATAACTTGCTCATTACTGTATAACAGTTCATTAACATTATCCTGCATGTTATAACACGTTTAGTCCAGTTTGGTCCATTTCTGATACATTTTAGTAGATATGGGATCAGATGTCCATAACCCCGCCCCCTCATGATGACCTGTAATCATGAGCTGTCTTTGCTTGGCTGTGTGTTCTTACCGTCAGTGTGTTCCTTATGTATCGGACCAACACGAAGGTGTCGTAGTCAATATTACGGATGGAAGCCGAGCAGCCGCCCAGGTCTGCGTTCCTTCCATCCTGATCATGGTCATAAACCAACGATCCGTTCCCGACCATCGCAGAGATGTAGGGAAACACTCTCTGCACAAAGAGAGAGAACACATACAGTGAGTTCAACTGAACCACACTGGTCAAAATCCCCCGTTGAGAAAACTGTATCAATAAACCCAACTCATTTATTTCATTTATATTAATGCTAATGGCTTTTGACTAACCCTAATCCTAACCCTAGTGGCAGAAACTGGAATTCTATGAGCAAGGCAGGTTGTCATAAACTCCATGCTTGTATGTTCCCAGACTGGATGATAAATGATAAATACGAAACTTGGAATATCACAAAACATCACTTTTAAAGTTCCTGTATTTCAGTTTTCACAGCTACTTGTCTTGAGCAACTGGGTTCCTTCTTTATTCCCCAGAAGAGATGATGACGTCTGCTTCACCTCTTTTGGTAAAAGTGATTAGGGTGGAGTAGCTCTATACTTTTGAAGTTTGCTCAGTGACACCAGCCATAAAAGCAGCAGTGTGACATTTAACACCACCATCCAAACACCGTCTACTGTTAACCTGGAGGTCAGTGCCCAACCATAGCTGTTAAAGCTCAGCGTTTGACCAACGACTGGTTTTAAGACTTTGCTGCGCTCATATGGTCATTAACATGAACTACAACAGGCAACCCAAATGTGAAAGGCCACTAGAGGCCAGTCTACTCCCCAGCGCATGGTCATCCACCCTGCAACAGCTCCTAGAGAGCCACAGTCCTACAGATCTCATCTCTAATCAACCCCAAATCTAACTATTGACTAGCTGCACAAGGAGTTGGGCTGGAGGTGAAACTTGTGAGATCTCAAAGAGGAAGGTTGGTGGCCAGTGCTGTATACTCTAATGAGGACAAAGAAGCCAGAGCGCTACAGACCAAAGTTGGTGACACGCCATACCTCATGATGCTTGTCTTCATTGGGATACGTGTCTAGGAATATGCCCAGACCGGTGAACTGGTTCATGTTCCCAAACACAGGCCCTAAAACCAAATCACAGATTGACACAACACCGTTACGTCAGGTTTCTGCTCTCTGCTAACTCAATAATAACAGGTCAGTGAACAAAAGACTCGACACTAGACCGAATAAGGATGTACCTGCTTGCATGCGCTCCTTGGTCAGCCATATTGCCATTCCGTCTCCGTTGAGGTTCTTCTTGCCCTGGCCATGGATTTTGAAATGCACCTGGAGCTCCCAGTCTCTAATGTAGCATGGCTGTGGGACACAAACACACCAATTAAAAAGTAAACAACAAGTTATCGGTAAAGAATGAAACCAAATGATCTCCTTAGTGTTAATGTGTGGAGCCTGAACACACACGATGGCTGTAACTGTGCTGCTCTACAGGATCTTTAAGTTATAGTTTTGAAAATTGAGTTTTATTGGTAATCCAGAAAACGCTTTTGAGGGTTTGAATACTTTTGCACACCATCATATGCAAACAAAACATGCAGGGATGCACTAATATAAAACCCAGACCCAGATGATGATATCCAATATTTCTTATCCATATCTGGCAATGCAGACACAAACATTCACCATAGGTTCAAACTGGGACCAAACACTGGATTAACACTGCAGAGAAGCCACACTGTAGCCGAGATCAACAGGAAACTACAGATTACAGATCCAGATTACACCAACTACGTAATCAATACCAGTTTAAAATACCAATCTAATAATCCAATAGTCCAGTGGTGACCATTTATAAAGCACATCTGGTGATGACAGTATGACTGATATTCCATATCCACAAAAACACACTTCAGTTTTTTCAACCTCCACTGGTCCTTTAAAACTGGGACATGTAAATGACGTCTGTTCTGATTGGCTGGCTCAGTCCAAAGTGAAGCGCATCTTTATGACTTCAGTGCAACTGGACGGGGTCCCATTGCGATAGGCTGAAAAGCGGGATGTATGGTAATGTGATGGGGCTCATCACATCACAAGTGGCCTGTTCTCACAGTTTGGGTTTGGTTTGTGGCTCTGTGCAAAAGTCTTGGCACCACTGGTGGAATTTTTTGGAGAAAAAAAAAAAAATTAAAATATCC